>CAUYPK010092156.1:0-17338 GCA_963574355.1 Loris lydekkerianus | reverse complement strand
ATCATGGGGCACCATACACGGGTTATATAGACTGTTTGACACATCTTCATCACATTGGTTAGCATAGCCTTCCTGGCATTTTCTTAGTTATTGTGTTAAGATATTTACATTCTACATTTACTAAGTTTCACATATACCCTTGTAAGATGAACTGTAGGTGTAATCCCACCACTCACTCTCCCTCAGCCCACCTCGTCCCTCCCTCTCCTCCCTTTCCCCCTTCAGCCTATTCTTAGGTTATAAATGGGTTATAGCATTCATGTGAAAGCCATAAATTAGTTTCATAGTAGAGCTGAGTACAATGGATAATTTTTCTTCCATTCTTGAGATACTTTACTAAGAAGAATATGTTCCAGCTCTATCCTTGTAAACATGAATGAGATAAAGTCTCCATCTTTCTTTAAGGCTGCATAATATTCCTTGGTGTACATATACCACAATTTATTAATCCATTCGTGGATCAATGGGCACTTGGGCTTTTTCCATGACTTACCAATTTTGAATTGGGCTGAAATAAACATTCTGGTGCAAATATTTTTGTTATAATGGGATCTTTGTTCTTCTGGGTATATACATAGTAGAGGAATTATAGGATTGAATGGCAGATCTATTTTTAGATCTCTAAGTGTTCTCCAAACATCTTTCCAAAAGGAATGTATTAATCTGCATTCCCACCAGCAGTGTAGAAATGTTCCCTTTTCTCCACATTAAGGCCAATATCTCTGGTCTTGGGATTTTGTGATATGGGCTAATCTTACTGGAGTTAGATGGTATCTCAAGGTAGTTTTGATTTGCATTTCTCTGATGATTAAAGATGATGAGCATTTTTTCATATGTCTGTAGGCCGTGTGCCTATCTTCTTCAGAGAAGTTTCTCTTCAACTCCCTTGCCCAGCCTGCAATGGGATCACTTGTTCTTCTCTTGCTAATGCGTTTGAGTTCTCTGTGGATTCCGGTTATTAAACCTTTGTCGGAGACATAACCTGCAAATATCTTCTCCCATTCTGAGGGCTGTCTGCTTGCTTTACTTACTGTGTTCTTGGCTGTGAAAGCAGAATCTTGAATCTGACTTGTTCTTATTTAGATCTGCAACTGATACAAAAAAGAAGGAAACAATCTCAAGACTGCATAACAGAGGTAAAGGACCCCACATTAAACAAAGCTCATTAGAACTTGCAGTTGTGTAAAAAGAGAGCTTATCAAGAAAATTAGCTTTTGCCTCTCTGGCTCTTCCACCAATAATTTTCATCAGCATGTGCTAGTCTTCTTAAAATCTGCAGTTCATTATATGCAAAGTCAGTAAAATAATTCAGGTAAACTGAAGGTATATTTAGGACTGTAGGTTGAACTATAAACTCTTAGTTGAATGATCTGAGAGGAAAAACAAAGCTCTAGTTAATTGCTTTTTGATTATTCATAGAATCCTGAGATTTTAAGGTTAGAAGCAACCTTGAGGGTCTCTACTAATTACTGTTTCCTTGGGGAAGTCTTAAGCTATGTCTGAGATGAGCCAATTAGCCTCTCTCACTGTAAGAAAACTACCTCATTTATCTGGTCAACTAGCTCTCTTCCAATCTCTTCCTGAAATTTTGATCATGAATTCTACCTGGAAAACATTCTTAGCTCTCATTTTACACATTAAATTGACTACAGTTCCTCCAATAGAGATCTCTATTTTATTCTGAGTATGAATCGAAGCTAATGACAATGGAGATAGCAAATAATAGTAAGCATAAGTTATCTCACAAATAAAGAATTAACCAATATTTGTAAGTTATTTATTTGCAATAGAGCATGATTAACTGCAACTGTAGGATTTTAGAGTGGACAAATTTTGGAGTCATAAACAACTGTAAACCATTGAAAGGATTCAGGGCCCCCACAAGATACACAGCTTTTCTTACCGAATGTGTACAGTGTAGCAGTATATAGCAAAACTCCCTGGGTGAAGGGCTCAACCACAACTTGAACTTTACCTAACACATGCAAACAATGTAGCCTAATCATTTGCACCCCCATGTTTTCAAATAAGAAAAACATAGGCTGCTGTGGCATATCGATTTTTTTGAACTGAAGGTACTTGAAAAGCATTGGATGCAGAAGGATCACTGATCTCCCAATTTCTACCTAAAGGGAGGTCATAAAATTTCCAATCAGAAAGATGCCTTCTCTGTACCAGGAAAAGAACATGTTATGGTGGTATACCAAGAGTCATTCTGATATCAACCTGTACAAGCAAATTGACTATAATAATAATATCTTCCGATACTTTTACTCATATATTTTCTAATCGTTGTTCCACAATTTATTGCCCTTCACCCAAGGCCCTTTGTCTTGTCACATCTGTACAATTTATCTTTCTTTGTGTTAAAAGGGCTCACGGGCATATCTCCTTTATTCTACCTTGTTTATTTGCACTTTGCAAACATTGTGTTTTTTACAAATCAGTGCTCTGTGGCAACCCTGTGTTGAGCTAATCTATAGAGCCATTTTTTCCAACAGCATTTACTCACTTCACGTCTCTGTGTTACACTTTGATAGTCATTGTAATATTTCAAACTTTTTTCGTTGTTATTATATAATATGGAGATCTGTGATTAGTCATCTTTGATGCTATTAATGCACTCGTTTTGGTGTACCAAAACGAAACTCACAAGGCCGGGTGTGGTGGCTCATGCCTGTAATCCTTGCACTCTGGGAGACCCAGGCTAGTAGATCACCTGAGCTCAGGAGTTTGAGACCAACCTGAGCGAGACTCCATCTCTGCCAAAAATAGAAAAACTAGCCAAGCATTGTGGCAGGCACCTGTAGTCCCAGGAGGCTGAGGCAGTAGGATTAGTTGAATGCAGAAGTTTGAGGTTGCTGTGGGCTGGGCTGATGCCCTGGCACTCTAGCCTGGGGAACTGATTGAGACTCTGTCTCAACACACACACACACACACACACACACACACATATACACACAAAAGAACCAAACTGAACCCACAAAAGATGTAAAACTTAATGTTGTATGTGTTCTAGATGCTTCATTGATTGACAATGTTGAAATTAAAATTAAGCTAATTAATAATCACTCTTTAAATGAAAGGAAGAGTCTCACATCTCTCATTTTAAATCAAAAGTTAGGCATGATTAAACTGAGTGAGGAGGGCACGTCAAAAGCTCAGATGGGCCAAAAGGTAGGCCTCCTGTGCTAGTTAGACAAGTTACAAATGCGAAGCAAAGGTTCTTAAGGACATTTAAAATACTGCTCTAGTGAACATGATAATGCCAAGAGAGTGAAATAGCCTTGCTGACATGGAGGCAGTTTTAGTGGTCTGGATAGATCAAAACAGCCATAACATTTCCTTAAATCAAAGCCTAATTTAGAGCAAGGCCCTCTCTCTTTTCAATTCTGTGATGGGTGGGAGAGATGGGGAAGCTGTGGAAGAAAAGCTAGCAGAGGTTGGTTTGTAAAGTTTTCAGGAATGGAACCATCTCTGTAACATAGCAGTGCAAGGTGAGGCAGCAACTGCTGATGTAGAAGCTGCAGCAAGTTATCCAAAAGACATAGCTAAGATCGTCGAAGAAGGTGGGTGAAGTAAGCAACAGAGTTCACTGTAGACAAAACAGCATTATATTGGAAGATGCCATCTAGGACTTTCAGGGCTAGAGAGGAAAAGTCAATGCCTGGTTTCAAACCTTCAAAGGACAGTCTGACTCCAAACAAACTAAAACTAAATATCATTAGGTAAGTCTGAATTGATCTTTTCTTTCATATAATAAAGAGACAAGTGATATTTGTTGGAGGCATGCATGAATCTATGGTAAATATGGCAAATTTCCCTGTTTACTAAATGCTATTTTGTTAGAAAAATAAATGCAACTGTTTTCAGATTTCCTTCAACTCAATATAATTCTTTAGTGAGATTTTATTTTTATCACTAAGTGCATTTTTTTCTTTTAAACATGCAACTGAAATGATATTAGTTAATGATGACATTCGCTTTTACTTCACGTTTACAATTCATGGGAGAACAAGCTTTTTCTTTAGGGAGGGATCATTTTTCATGTCTGCTGTAATTGGTTTACGTATCTCCTGGTGCCAACCTTGTTTTAAATGTATAGAATTTTATTATTTACTCACTTAATCATTTTTCTCCAGCCTCTTTACTTCTTTAACTCTACTCATACATTTTGGACAACTTTAATTTATATAGTTTTAAAATTTTATATGTAAAAGAAAATATGTCCTCCTCTCATGTTTCACCTTTATGGAGCTTAAGCACAGCTCTGTTGTTACTAGGCACAAAAATAAGATCCTTTTGCTACTTTAATAATTTTTTTTCCATAGGATCTCATTATCACAGATTTCAATTTTACAGAGACTTTAATTACAATTAAGCATTTAATCTAAGAATTCCCTTAGGCAAACTCATCTGGTAGGAAATTCACATATCCATATTTCTTATAAAAGCAAGTAAGTTAAAAAAATCATGTATTCAAAAAAAATTATGTATTCCAAAGATTCGCTCAGACCTTTTGTACATGGTAATTAGTAGAATTCCCTGTTTAAAGCACAGAACATTTATTTCTTTTATTTAATAGCTATGATAAGTAAAAATGTGTGAGACTGTCTCATTTCCAGTTAGAGAACTAGAAAATGTTTTCCCCATTCATCTGGTAATATGAGTATTATCACTTCTTTTAACATTCTGAGGGCAAGGAAAAAGAAACTTTGCAACAGTTTAAAAGATTTAAGAGCTCAAAAAAATAAGCATATAAAATGGAGAAAAAAGTACTAAGGGGAGAAGGAGGAGGCTAGCTGGGTAGACTTTTAAGGGGAATTTGAATTTATCACTTATATGTCTGAAATCAAGGTGTAATATTCACATTGTGGGGCTTCATTATTATCTAGATACAGTATTTGCTGACTTGAAATTTAGGAGCATAAATAATATTCAAGGTCAGACAGTTAAGTTCACGAACTCATCCTGAAGAAAGTGCTACATACCTCATTGCTGAATATCATTATAGTCACCTTCAAAACCTCTGGGAAGCTATGCCCTGATGTCAGTGCATATGCAGGTGGAAAGGGGTTCTGTTCGGCTTTTAACATTTTTGTAGATTTGTTTTAGGTTGGTATTTGAGGTATATGGTCAGTTACTAATTATTTATGCAAGTAGAGAGAAGCAGTGATGAGGGGTAATCCCCCTACCCCCAGAATCTTTTATTTTTATCTTTTAATGCACATTTTTTGTTCACAGTCTGATTTTTCTGGAATTTGCAACTTTTCAATTAAAATACACTTCAATTTGCAAAAGTTGTTTATGAAAAAAAGGCTTATCCTTTCAACGTTAATCCTATTTTCCAGCTCAAACATTTGAAATGCTAGGTTTATAGAACATCACGTTTTACTTATTTTGATCCCAAGCCATCATGAGGTAAGGTTTATCTTCCTTTAAGCTCACTGTCTCTTATATCCACACTTGTTTGGGTGGGTGCACACAAGAAAGATCTGACTGATTTTGGCTTATGGAAATGAGACTGCCTCATTTTCAGTTAGAGAACTAGAAAATGTTTTCCCCATCCAGCAATGGGTGACTGGATGGGACAGTATTTTAGACAACTTGATAGTTTGAGTGCCTTGAATGTAAAATAATGGCTAAAACATTAATTTACCTTACGCAACACTTTGCACAAGTAATTAGACGTGCAAGTAGCCTAAAAATTACTTTATGAAAAGTGTTTGACTGTTGTCCTTACTTATCACTCCTTCACCAAATGTGAGCTGCATGCCTGTGGCCAAGTTTTGCTCCAGGCTTGGGGGTGCAGGCGTGGGCAGTCCCTGCTCACCCCAGCCTCCACCTGGTGGGGAGACAGGCAAAGCACACTCCAGCTGAATCTTCCATTGATAACGGGAGTGCAAGGTGGTAGCAAAAGCATGGCAAAGCAATGGGTGACTGGATGGGACAATATTTTAGACAACTTGATACTTTGAGTGCCTTGAATGTAAAGAGGGAATAAAACTCATGCAAGCCTAAGATCAGTTTCTTAACAGGGGAGAGCAGTGAGGTAGCTGAGGGAGGAGCAATTGCTTTGGAGAAACAGCACAGAGAGGGTGCAGATGAGCCTCGGGGAGGCTGGTACAGGAGACCCAGCACGAGCAGGGGCCCAATCACGGAGGGTCTGACGGGACATGAGAAGTTCACGATTTAATTGTAAGTGGGAGGGACCATCATTTAGGGTTTTAGGAAGGCGGTATGATTGACACTTTCTGGGAGAACTTAAAATACTTGTCCAAGATCACACAGCAAAGACATGACTAGGCTGGGATCCTCTTAACTCTTGAACTGATGCAATAAAATGTGGTAGTGAAACAAATTTAAAGAGAAACCTGTTCACTGACTCGTGAAGGAACCTCGTGTTTGACTTCGGGTTAGTCCAACCGCTCTTCTGTTTTGAGTTCATCCTCTTTCATTTCTGCCAATTGCTTTTGTAGCCTTTTCCTAAACACGAGGAAGCTTTACATCTCCTTAGCTGGAATCCAAAGCACGTCTGTCCTGTCCTGAATGTGAGATGATTTTTTGTTATGTTGACCTGTGTATTAGTTTGCTTAATTGTCAAAGTTTCACTGGGTGCCTTAAACAATAGAAATGCATTTTCTCCCTGTTCTAGAGGGTTAAACTGTAAGACCAAGCTTTCCTCAGGGTTGCTTCTTCTACAGCTTCTCTCCTTGGCTTGGAGGTGGTTCTTGCCTCCTGTGTCCTTGCCTCCTGTGTCCATGGTCTTCCCTCTAGGTGAATCTTAATGTCTTCTTACAAGGACATCCAACCAAACAAGGTTGGATTAGGGCCAACCCTAATAACCTCATTTTATTTTAATTATCTCTTTAAAACCCTACTCAAAACAGTCACATTCTGAAGTACTGGGGAATAAGGCTTCAACATCTGAATTTTAATGGGGCATAGTTCATTGCATAATAACCCATAATCGCTATTTCCACACCTACCCCATCCTCGCCAAGGTTCTCATCAGAGCAACACATGGAAAAAATGTGAACTGAGTTACAGCATCCTCCCTTTCAAAGTAACCTTCTGGTAGAATACTGGAGAAGGAGGGATATGTCTGACGTCAACTCCTGAGTTCTTCATTTTACATTTTCCTCTGTGGCCCTTTCTCCTATTAATTCCCATGCTCCTTTCACTTCACTGCTGGTCCCCATAGAGAACTCCAAAGAGATGCAACACAGCTGCTGACTTGGGCTCAACTACATTTTCCTTTATTCCGCATGAAACCATCATCTAAGGCCACACAGGTACATTACCCATTGTGGGGGAGGTGAGGATATTCCCAAAGAAGGGCCATGTAGGAGAGGACAGTGTAAGCCTGGTGTGCACTGGATGATGTCCTTAAAGTTCAGAAGAAAATTTCACATTCAGAAGTCGTACTAGGTGATCCTGGTCCTGAGATGCACTTCTCATTTCCAACAAATATCCCCTTCCTTAAATCTCTAGAAGGAGACACTGTTACCTGCACTCTTCATACTGGGAAATCCTCACAGCTCACCACCTTGGTCTTAGGCTGAGATTTAGCCTCTGTGCTACATTTCGCAAAAGTTGGGTGTCTTAATCTCGACCGAAGGTTGAGTGGAAAGGGTCATGAGAAGCTCACATGTTCAGCTTCTTTTAATACCTCTCAACATTATTAATTCTTCTGACCATCTGGTACAATTCTTCCTGGCCATCTAGTAAACAAAATTTTAGCCAAACTTTTCTCAGGGACAGAGCCAGTAGCTTAAATCTATATAAAGAGAAACAAATCTCTAAATACAAAACAAGACGAAGATTTATTTGTAAATCAAATTTCTGTATTACAATTTTGAACAGTGTAATAATTACAATAACTTGTTTACTGTATGTAACCCAAAGTCCTAAGTATTTTTTTCATTTTTTAGTTTATTTGCTACATATAGGTAAACCACAATTCCACTCAGTGCTAAGAAGAAATAGCTCGAATAGAATTTTACTTTCTCTTCTTTTGTTTTTATAAGTCAAACTTCCATTAAATTCACATCATACCCCACAATTTAAAGAAAGGTAGTTTATGTCTGAATAGACATATTCTTCGCCAAACACTATCACATGTTCTTTATATATATATCACATAATGTAATAATTACATATGCCAGCAACTAGTGTTTATTATCTCTACTTTATACCTATGTAGATACATCTTTAAAATATGATTGTTTGCAGAGAGGGTCTTTAAAAAGATAAAGTCCCAAAATGGGGGCTTTGAGGGCTAAAGAAATTTGCTTATGGCCACATAGCATATAAAATATAAATAAAATTGAATCCAGGACAAATTATTTCAGATGTGATTCTATAACTACAATGGGACAGTACAAAATGGTAGAAGTCAGTTCCTAGAATTCTAACATCCACAAGTCTGGGGCTGCTGCAGTGGTTAATAGACAGAGGGTTAGGACCAGAAAGAGGCGTTCCCTACATGGGGGGCAGGGCAGAAATAGCCCATTGGCGCCCAGTGAGTGTATGGCCAGCATTGCATAGTGGGCGAGCAAGAGACAGTGTCTGGTGTAAAGGCCTTTCTGTCATCATCCATGGCAAGCATGAGGACAGGGCTGCCCACATGGCCAGGCAGTTCTCCACAGATGGGTAGGACATGTTAGCAGGGTTTGTTAGTGGGCAGTAGGCAGTAACATCAGACAGCAGATAGCTAGACTGCAGTCACTATAAAACGTGGAGGGCTGGGCCATGTGGCAGATTAAAAGGTCAGGGAGCAAGCCAGAAATCCAGTCACTTGTGCTTAGAGGCAGGATGCAAAGCATGAGTGGACCAATAGCAAGGTAATAGGATGGAGCCTTTCACAGTTGCTTCCTGAGGTCCTGCTGCCTAGGGTTAGGCTTGACCTCAGACCTGGGGTGAAGCAGGTGCTGTCTGGGTGCAAAAGGGAGGGAAGGAGGACTGCAGATTCAGGGAGCAAGATGAAGCAGGATCATTGGCTCTAAATGATGAGTGAAGAGATATTTAAGACTGAATAAAAATGCCTTAATATCTTGAGAATTAGAAAATTATTTATTCAGATGATGCAAAATGGCCCATACTGAAACAAATTTAGGTTTCATGACTTCCAGAGAAACTTCAGCATCTACTCACTGGCCTGGATTAGGGTTCCAGAGCACTAGAAAAAGATTAGAAGTAAGATTTTAATCTCCTTTTCCAAGGGCATTGTGACAATGTGCCTAGCTTACTTTGTGAATATATTGGGAACTAATCATATACCAGCTGATGATGGGTTTCTTAAATATTACAGAAGGAGGCAAATTGAAAAAAAACATTAGTGATTAAATTTATGTAAAAAGGAACAGCAACAAAAGCACCACAGGCTGTAGCTCTCTGCACCTGTTAGCAATTCAGAAAGAGCATCTGGGGAACAGAGAAGGAAATATCACACTGAAATCACAGCTCAGTAAAAGTTAGACAGCCTGAACACTGCAAAAAATCATTACAACCTACAAGCCATGGTGTTTAAAGCATATCCAATAAATGCCAAAACATAGTTACACCATCCACTTACACCAAACTGAATCATTACCTCCTTTATATCCTGCTGACAATATGTTCTGTGCCTAATGAGTCATTTTTGGCATCACTCCTTGTTCAGCTGAACTGAAGAAAGCATTCTGAATTATTAATGTTTCTATATATTTGTATTCTAACGCATGTACACAAATACGCTTACGAAGAATTCTACTTTCCTGCCAGAAGTGGCCTTTGA
This sequence comes from Loris lydekkerianus, assembly GCA_963574355.1. Lineage (NCBI taxonomy): Eukaryota > Metazoa > Chordata > Mammalia > Primates > Lorisidae > Loris > Loris lydekkerianus. The sequence goes on along the minus strand of CAUYPK010092156.1, from coordinate 7,560 downwards.
AAGTTCCATATTTAATTATAATTTACACATCACACAGATGGGATTGTGGGTTGCTTATAATGAATGTTTAAATGCAGACAAGGCAAAGAGAATTAATTAATATATTGATGATGCCTAAAAAAAGAAATGACTCAGTACTCTGGGAAGAAATGTAATTATCTACCCCAACTAAGACATATTCTGTCTTGAAAGGCCAAAGTGTTGGAGTGATGTTGCTGTATGTTGTCCTTCTGAAAGAAATACTGCACCAGTTCTTCCACTGGTGGTTTCTTTGTCTTAAAGGCCACTCTAAAAAACTCATAGATTATAAATTTGATAATGAAAAATAAAAATAATTTTTAATTTCTTAAATCACGTTTGTCAAGAGAAGATATTTTAGGAAGCACCATGTGGATGGACTTTATCTACTGTATTAGTCAGAGTTCTCCAGAGAAAAAGAACCAGTAAGATGGATAGAGAGATAGATACAAATATAGATACATTAGGATGCATTTTTTAGAAGAATTGCCTTCCCTGATTATGGAGGTTGAGATGTGCCAGGACAGGTTATCTGCAATCTGGAGATGCTGAAATACTGATGGCATGGCTCAGTCCAAGCCCCAAAGCCTGTGAATGAAGTTAAGTCACTAATGTAATTCTCAGTCAAAGGCTGCAGGAATAAGAGCTTGAAGATGCAACTGGTGTAAGTCCTGGAGTCTTAAAGCTTGAGAGACTGGGGTCTTGGTATCTAGGATAGGGAAGGAAAGCATGTCCCAGCTCCAGGAGGAGAGAAAATCTTTTCCTCTACCTTTTTGTTCTGTCTGGGTCCCTAGCCTATTGGATGGTCTCTGCCTACATTGAGGGTAAATCCACATGGGCTCACATGCCAATCTCTTCTGGAAACATCCTCACAGACACACCCAAAATAGTGCTTTACCAGTTTCCAAGGTATTCCTTAGTGGAGTTGACATCTGAAATTAACTATCGCATCTACCTTTTCCTAGCTGTGTGAACCTGGGTCGGTTCTTCAATCTTGCTAGTACTGATGTTCATCTTCTGTAATATTTTGGGAGAAAATAATATTTATCTCAAGGATTATATTATTTAACTCATTGAAAGTGCTTAACACTTTTAAGGTCATAAGAAGTGATCAGTAGATTTTTGTCACTTTCAAAAGTATTAATATGATTTTCTTTACCATTATGCATATTTGGAAAACATGAAGAAAATACTGCAACAGAGAATCAGGAGTCCCTAAAGACTGAGATCCTCATGGTTTAGAACTCAACACCTTCACACTTTCACTCTTCCTCATTTGACTGTACGTCTCAGCAAAGCCTATCTGTTCATGATTTTGTGAGTCTGATGTACATATTGTCACATCCACCCACATTCTACTCTGTTTGCTTGGCCAGCTGTGGTTATCCTTTCCTTCAAGACCTCACTCAAGTCACCTCTTTCACTCTTTCATTTTCTAGAATGTAAAAGTTTATACTTTGTCATTTCTTTGGAACTTTTAGACAGTAACAGGAAAACAAAGTATTAAAATTTTTTACTGGGGACTGAGCTGTATACTGAAGTAAACTGTAAGGTTCATGTAGTCATCCTCTTTGTACCTGTTGGAGTACATGACACCAAATGTGATAAACCATACACTAAACAGATGCTACTGTTGATAACTATACCTCTCCTTTTCTTGTTCTTCTTACATAATAACTTTGATTACTTCACTTCTCTCATTCTCATGGCTTGGAAGCACCAATATTTTGAGATTGAAAATTCATTAATAGAATGGTAATGGAATCAATATCATACTGACTCAATATCTGAGTATTATACACAAAAACAATGCATTAAAACATTAAAAACACATTCATGTTGTCCTATCTTGCTTCTAAGATATTTATTATTAACTAAATAGAAACTTTCACATTTCAAAAAGTTAACTTGAATATTGCTAAAAACAGTTTTGTTTTTTTTTAAAGGCTTGTTTTATTTGAATGACTGATCATCAGTTATGGAGGCCACTATGTACAAACAAGAGGGGGGTGTTCTACTTCTTGGTCTCTTCCTCTTTGGACAGAGTCTTGACGATCTTCTCCTTCTTTGCTTGGAGGTGCTCTTCATGGCGCTTGTGTGCTTCCTTGGTCTTGGACCTGTAGGCCTCAGCCTGGTCAGCCAGGAGCTTTTTGCGAGCCTTGTCTGCCTTCAGCTTGTGGATGTGTTCCATGAGAATCTACTTGTTTTTGAACACATTCCCCTTCACCTTCAGGTATAGGCTGTGATACAGACTTTGAGCTTGAAATATCTATTTGATCTAAGATGGTTCAATTTTTTCTGGTGGTTCCATAAGACCATCTTTTATGGGGTAGATGAGTTTGAACCCTTGTTTCTATCCAGTGAATGAGTAAACAATAACCAAAGTGCTTACATAAATAGATGGGCACAAAATACCCTCTACGCAATAGCCAGAAGCCTAGAATTCTAGTTGCTCTTTTGAAGGTCCAAACTAGTTGTTTCAAGTTAGAGTATAGACTTACTCTAAACTGACTTCACTCCTAGCCACTGGGAGTACAGATGTCAATTCTGAAAAGTTTCCAGATGTTTTTATCTGTAAGATCAGCCATCCTACATAAAAAAAAAAAAAAAAAATGAAAATGAAAATGGTATTTTTGTGATATTATTGAAGCTCTAGACAAGTTCAAGTCTGTCCCACTGAGGTCTATCCCAGAGCCTCCAAAGGGATTCTGGATCTCCAGCTACAGTCATGTCCCTGGTAAGCTGTTGTTGGCTCACTATAATCAAACCCAGAGTGAATAATCCAAGACCTCTATTGACGTGGGATCTCAGAATACATGTATTATGATGCCTTTTTCAAGGGAGCTAGTGGCATCATATTCTTTTCTAAAAGAACACATTTAAAAAACTAATGAATAAAAAAAATAAAAAAATAAAAAACTAATGAAGACCTTTATATGTATACAAATGTACAGACTAAGGAATTCAGTAAGTAATAATATAAAACCCAAGAAATCAAATCAAAGTCAAATCAAATAGAGAAATAATTTAAAAAATGGAAAGTAAATTTTAAATTCTAGCCAGTATAAACTAGAAATATTTTAGAAATATTCCTTTCATTGTAACCAATTAAGCTGAGTGTTGCTTTGTGGGACCTAGAGATTTCAAGCCCTTGTACAGAGAGTTTTGGCTCATTAATTTTCATTCCCTTTGTGAGTCAGATTTTGTCTGATTTATCGACTGCAGAACTTTCTGAATATGAAATTTCTTTCTCTTCACTTTCATCTCTCTACTGTTGTTTCAAGTTCATCTTAAGCTCTTGTTCGACATCTTCACTAGATGTGTCTAGCCCTTGAGGATGCTTACCAAGAAAGAGAACACTGGAGAGTTAAAGAGGCTTAAAATTTAGTACTCAGAATTTTCATAGAAAACGTTAGTCATCACCACAGAGCTTATTCATTTGTCTGCCACACATGTGGTAGATTTGTCAGTTCAAATTTGAAGACCATATCTTATGTCTTGCAACTTCCTTTCTTCTGTTACCCTTTCCTTTTTTATTGCTATGCTATTAAGGCATAATAAAGTCATCAATACAACAGTTTTAGTGGTTAATCTTGATAATGTTTTCTTCTGTGAAAAGTTTTTCAATAGATTCTGCAACATGGTCAATTTTCAGTAAAATGTTCACTTAAATACCAGAGCATTCCAGTGGACACATTCAGGGTTGCTTAAAAGTAAAATTGGACACAATTTAAAAATTTGCTTTTTTTTATTTCATAAAACTTATATTTCCAAATATGCCATCATTCACTATGAGGAAAAAAAATAGGAAATCTTATAGTATAGACTCTATAGAAAGAAAGAAAATAAGCAATCTGTCATAGTATTAAAAAAAAAACTTTAGGGATTTTAGTTCAAGGTAATCATGTGAATTTGTTTTCTTATTTATAAAGTAATTATTAATAAGTGACATATCATTAAAAATAAAATGATTGAAGGAATTACATTTGGAATAAGTAGTACCCTGTCCTTTGAAGTTTATTTTAGTAACTAAAATAGAGTACATAGTTAAAAATACAACTTTGAATGTGTTTAAACCAAATGTGGAATAAAATTCAAACATAGTATTTTCTAGATCTCTCATTCTTTGTGAAAGCAACATCAGAAAAAAATATACAAAAAATTGGAAATGGTTTCCACTAGAGTACAAGAATTTGAGTAGCTTTTATTACTGTAACTGAGTAAGAAGTTTTTAGGAAGAATTTAAAATAAGTAGAAAGTATAAATTGTTCTCATTCTACATAGAATCTCACTGAATAGGAGGAGAGGCCCACATTGCAGTACGAAGTCAGGATCTATTTCTAGCACATCAACTCGTGTAGTGTTAATACTAATGTTTTGGTATTGATGCTCAATTCTATCTTATTTATTATGTTCCATACTTAACACCTTTCATAAAGCACCCCCTTCTCATTAATTTATCTGAATCCCTCACGTAATTTCTCCTTGCTATTCCCAGGAATCCATCGTCTTCAACTTGAGATTCAGTCAGATCTTCCCCTATAATATTTTATTTGAAACTACATATTGTTTTTCTTTCAGTGGTGCCTCCCTTCCATCCTTCCTTCCAACCTTATATTATATGACAGGGATTATTCTATTCCTCCCTCCCTCTCTTCCACCTTATATGCTAGGCATTATTCTATTCCTCTCTCCAGAATTATATGCTAGACGTCGTTCTAAACACTTTATATATATTAACTCTTTTAATCTTGACAATAACTCTTAAACTAGGCATTATGATTTCTTGCATTTTACAAATAAGAAAAACTGAGACACTTTGCTGTTCACTCTCCCTGCCTGGTTAGCTTTGTGGTTAGTGATGTCATCAAGGACCTCTCTGCTAACTCCCTAAGTACCTCTATTAACAATGCATTCAACCTTAGTTTTCTTTCCCCTTGTTTTTACATTTTCCTTTCTTCATTCACTCATCAAATTATCTATTAAGTTCTTTTCAAGGATAAGTTCTATTCTCAGTGTTTGGAATCCATCAATGAACTGGGCAAAGCCCTCATAGAGGTTCAGGTCTAAGTGCAAGGAGACAGACAATAATATACTTTATAATTTGGCAAACTACATGATTTGCTAGAAGATATCTTGAAAAAAATGTAGTTGAAAAAGACAAAATGAGGCGTATTGGAAAGGTGTAGTGGGTTTGCAACAATCTTTCTTTCTTTCTTTCTTTCTTTCTTTCTTTCTTTCTTTCTTTCTTTCTTTCTTTCTTTCTTTCTTTCTTTCTTTTTTGTTCTTTCTTTCTGACGGTGTCTCACTTTGTTGCCTGGAGTAGATAGAGTATAGTGGCATCATCATAGCTCAAAGTCCTTGGCCCAAATGATCCTCCTGCCTCAGCTTAATAAGTACCTGGGACTGTGGGCACATGCCACTACACCTGGCTAACTTTTCTATTTTTTGTAGAGATGGCATGTCTCCTTTTTTCTCAGGCTTGTCTCAAATTCTTGGCCTCAAGCATTCTTCCTACTTTGGCTTCCCAAAGTGCTGGGGTTACAGGCATTGAGCCACTATATTTGGCCATGGGTTTACAATTTTTAAAAGGGTTCTCAAAGTAGACTTCAATAAGAAGTTGTCAGAGCAAACACCTGAAGGAAGTGAGAGGCAGTGTGAAGTCTCTAAGGTAGGGGCTGCCTGGCAGGTTTCATGCAGCATGAGGGCTTCTAACTAGGACTAGCTTCTAACTAGTCCTTGAAGTACATAAGAAAGGAGAATGTTTGGATAGAAAATCTAGGGATTAAAATAGACTGAGAAGTTTAGACTTTCTTTTAGAAAGCCAAATATAGATGTTCAGAAAATAGTTAAGCAAGTATCCTGTTGGAGAAAGCTATCTAAATTAAAGATGTAAACTGGGGAGTCTTAGCACTGCATTAATGCAGTTATGAGCCACATAATGACATTTTAGTAAAGATAGACTGTATATACAATTATGCTTCCCATAAGATTATAATGGAGCTAAAACTTTCTATTGTCCAGTGAAGTTGTCATCATAATGTCATAGTGCAACACCTTCCTTACTTGTTTGTAATAGTGCGAGTGGAAATAAACCTACTCTGCTGCCAGTTATATAATAATCTAGCAAGTACAACTGCCTACAGTACATGAAACACATGATACTAAATGACTGTATTACTTATTTATTTACTGTAAGCATTATTGTAATATTTATAATATTTGTAATCGTTATTGTATAGTTTTTCTACTTATAAAATAGCCTCCAGGTGGCTCTTCTGCAGTTATTCCAGAAGAAAGGGACTGTTAATCACAGAGATGACAGCTCCATGTGAGTTATTGCCCTTGAACCCCTTTCAGTGGGACAAGATTTGTATAGAGATAGAAGATAGTGATATTGGTGATCTTGATCTTGTATAAGCCTAGACTAATGTGTATGTTTGTGTCTTAGTTTTTAGCGAAATATTTAAAAAATAAAAAAATTTAAAAATAGACAAAAGCTTATAGACTAGGGGTATAAAATATATTTTTTGTACATCTATATTTGTATTTTAAGCTAAGCATTATTGCAAAAAATAAAAAAGTTGAAAAATATTTAAAAGTTTATAAAGTAAAAATGTTATAATAAGTTGATTTTGCTAATGAAGAATAATTTTTTTTTTAGAAATTTAATGTAGCCTAAGTGCATCATGTTTATGGATTCTACACAAGTGCACAGTAATGTTCTAGGCTTTCACATTTCTTCTACTCACTCCCAATTTACCCAGGGTCACTTCTAATCCTATAAACTCACTTATGATACGTACTTTATAAAAGTATATCACCTTTTATCTTTTACAGCAAATCTTTTTTTTTTTTTTTATTAAATCATAGCTGTGTACATTAATATGATCATGGGGCACCATACACTAGTTTCATAGATGGTTTGACACATTTTTATCACTCTGTATACCAAATCTTTATTGTATTTTTTTCTATGTTTAAATATATTTAGAAATATAGATGTTCTCATTGTGTTACAATAGCCTATTATATTCAGCACAATAACACCCTGTACAAGTTTATAGTCCAGGAGCAATCAGCTGCACCATCTAGTGTAGATGTGTAGTGTGCTACACTACCCAGGTTTGTGTCAGTGAACTCTGGGATGTTTACACAACAGGGAAATTGCCTAATGACACATTTCTCAGAACATATCCCTATTGTTCAGTGATACATGACTGTATCTAATGCTTTTAGAGCATTTAAATAATCAACGGGGTGAGTATAGATAGAAGAAAGTGGGAATCACTGAGCTATTGGGGACTTTGGTGTTAAGTGTTTAGGGAAGAAGAGGAAGACTCTACAAAGGAGACTTACAAGAAACTTTTGAAGAAGGAATACTATGCAGCTTTAAAGAAAGATGGAGACTTTACCTCTTTCATGTTTACATGGATGGAGCTGGAACATATTCTTCTTAGCAAAGTATCTCAGGAATGGAAGACAAAGTATCCAATGTACTCAGCCCTACTATGAAGCTAAATTATAGCTTTCACATGAAGG
>CAUYPK010092152.1:0-45007 GCA_963574355.1 Loris lydekkerianus | reverse complement strand
ACTGCAGAAGTGATTGCGTTGATGTGGTAACAGGATATTTCCTTACAAGTTAATTTCAGATAAGTAAAATGAGGTAATGGTGAAACTAACAGATGATAGATTAAGTGTGTACGTGACTAGAAGTGTATAAAATCAAATCCCTGAATAAAGAACTTTGCTACATGCCATCCCATACTATGTAGTCGGTTTCTTGTTTACCCTTAATAATTGCAGGAGCAAGTTTATACCCCCGGCAAAGTTGCTGTTCTTTTGCGTCTCCAGTCACGCAACACTGCCCATTAGGGAAATGATGCTATCATTAATATTAAAAAGGAAGCACATAAAAGAAAAAAATTGATTGGGGAAAAGAAAACTGTTATTGAACACGTTCAATTTCAGAATGAAGGTTAAGTAGGCTTTTGAAAATAAGGAATAGGGGGTAAGGCTCAACTGTGTGTGATCTTTCGACATCTCTTTAATACCTTAAATCTTTGAGGAGGGGTGGGGTGGGGATAAGAGTAAGTTTCTTACCTAAAATTTAAAAATAAATTGATTTGATCATTGTATCTACTTCCAAAAACAAAACATCTGACATTATTCTATACTTCTGCTAGACTTTATTTAACGTGAGTACAGTCTTCCCAAAAGCTGCTGCCTTTCTTTGCTGAACTGCTATTGTGATTTAGAGATTAAAAAGAGGAGAAAGAAAATAAACCTGCACGAGGCCAGGATGCTATTTCTATGCCTTTTTACATGAATTCCTGTAGGCCACCCCCTCTTGTGAGAGTGAAAATGTGTCTCATGACATGACTTGGTTAAATTTTAAGTATCTATTTAGGTGCATCTATCCGAGAATGATACCCACAAGCTATTTACCTGAAGAATCATCAGGCTTTTAGCTTTGTTTAGAAACAAACTAGAGAAATAATTCATTTGTTCTGCTGACCTAGGAGAAGGATTTCAAAGCTATCTAGGATTGGGAAGGATATGACTTAAAAATGAATAACCATCCATCTCTTATGCCAATTTTGCTAATATGAACTAATATTCAATTGAAGGAGTTATTACAACTCTTTTTTTTTTTTTTTCAGACAGAGTCTCCTTATGTTGCCCTGGGTAGAGTGCTGTGGCATCACAGCTCACTGCAACCTCAAACTCTTGGGCTTAAGTGATTCTCTTGCCTCAGCCTCCCAAGTAGCTGGGACTACAGGTGCCTGCCACAACGCCCGGCTATTTTTTGGTTGTACTTTGTCATTGTTGTTTGTGTGGCCCAGGCTGGATTTGAACCTGCCAGCTCTAGTGTATGTGGCCAGCACCCTAGCCACTGAGCTACAGGCGCCAAACCAAGTTATTAACACTCTTTATTCTGTTACTTAAACAGAACTATTCAGTGAACTTCATTTCATAATACTATAAACACTCAATATGGTGATGAATGAATTAACATATGGACAGCCTTAAAACAGCCCTCCTATAACATAGAAGCTATTTAATTTCTGCTATCATCATCATCATACTCACCAATAAATAAAAACTTTAGACATTAAAATGTCTTTCATTTTTAAAATTGAAATACATATTCCACAATCCTCAGATTAAAATGGAAAAAAGAAATTCTTTCAAATTTAAAATCTAATGGAAGAATATTCTTTGCAGACCCTTGTATCTGGCCTCTAGTTTTTTTGGTTTTTTTTTTTTTTTAATTCATTTTTTAACTTGCCTCCTTATTTTAAAATTCTGCTTCATGCTTTGTAGCTAAGATGAAAAACAACCAGAGCTGTAATGCAGTCCCATGCTCCTCATTGATGCTGTTCCACACATTTTCCCTTCTCCACGATGGCCACAGGCAAATCATGGTCAGATACACAGAGAACAGATGATCTCCTTGACTCTTCTGTGCACAAGCAGCGCATCAAGGTGGTAAGTGAAGGCCCATATGTTCAGGAACTAAAGACCAAGCACCACATGCCTTTGGCCACCTACCACCTGCATTCATCAGCCTGCACAGTAATTGCATTAAGGATATGCTTCTAGTAGTACTGAAATAAATATAAAATCAACAACTGTGACTTTTGCATTTCTGGCCATGACCTAGAAATCACTTGTAATGGTTAAAAGTTTTGGATGCAATTGATCCCAGTTCAATTCCAGCATTATTACCACAGTGTGCGTGATACTGGGGAAGTTACTAACCCCTTTCCTCCTCAGTGATGATATCATAATATGGGGATAAGAAAGAGCGTTCTTCATTGAACAATTAAGAAGAATCAAGGAGTTAAGTAAGACGTGGAAGGAAGTTAAAGCAGAGGCTGGTGTACAGTAAGTGCTTAATAAATGTAGCCTAAGCTTGAAGTGATGTGTGCCCGGCCACAGGTAGAGTTAAAGATTAAGTACTGTGCCACTATCCTTTGAACTGTTAGAATCACATATCAATGACATCTTTAGCAAATTTTTAATACACTCTATTTTGGTTTTTATTCAAAAATGAAGAGTACATATTACTGGAATATGGGTCATCCATTTATATATCAAGTAATATATAATTAAGTGACTGGATAAAGTGTGAAGGATTCTGATCAATGACCATAGTACACCAGCTTCACCATTGGTAATTTCCTAATAAGCAACAAAAATATGATGCCAACATATATATATATATATATATATTAGCATATAATGTCAAGGGAGAAGTTGATTCTAAAATTACTGGCAACCTGCAAATCCACTGAGATGTTTTCACCTTCCTAAACTTGAGTTCTGTTTTCAAAGTGCAGTTCACTTCCTGGAAGTGCTATTTATGACGGCTCACTCTTCATCATTTGGGGTTTGTTTTCCTAATTTCTTGGTGTGTGTGAGTTAGTGGTTTTTCTTCTCTAAGAAGTATTATTTATTCCTTTCCTGCTGTGGAATGCTTTTCATGAAGGTAATTTTCATTTTTTACTCCACATCTCCAACCGTGACACAGGTCAGAACGTTACTTTGAAGATGGGCTATTATATAAGATTCTGGTGAGAGTCCAAGGTCAGAGGCAGACCTAGAAATACACACTATGAAGAAACCAAATTCCAACCACTACATGATTACACAGTTTTAAGTTTAAAACACACAAATGTGGAATTAATCATGAGGTTGGGTGTATTTATTCTCAAAAAAAATCTCCTAATACGCTAACAAATATAACACATTTATATTACTTGAACAGTATAAATATATTAAGATCAAAAAATGTTTCAACATTAATAAAGAAGTTTAAAAGATGAAATGTTAAGGAAGAGAAAGATATAAAGCAGAAATCCTAGGTTTCCTTCTTATTACTGATTAGTTTTATGGGTAATCCAAGGTGACTCTATCTCTTTTGTGATTCTTAGCTTTTCCATCGTGACTGTATAAATTTTTTAAGCAGCCCTGAACTTACATTATGGAATGCCTCTGGGAAAACTCTTGCTTGGAGTTAGACGACGTCTCTCTTCAACTTTTGTCATGAAGAAAAAGAAATTTTTTTTATTGTGTGGAGAGCAAATGATATTTTAAAAGACTATAACTACATTTCATCAGCAAATGATGCCAACTTCTATCTTTCCCTCTGTTAAAATAGACTGGATCAGGAGTAGGCAAACTTTTTGTGTTGAAGGGCCACATTAATTGGCTGTAATTAAATAAGGCTATATTCAAGAAACTTAGATATACAGTAGAACCTCCAGAGTTGACCACCCCTCTATATTGACCACCTCCTTACGTTGAACTAATTTTCATAGGCTGGACATGCACCACATGTATGTCCTGTAGGCCTAGTTCCTTATGTTGACCACCTCCATATGCTAATGAGATTTTTATAATCCTCAAGCAGTCAACTTATAGATGTTTTACTGTACTTAAAAATGTATATTATTCTATAAAAATCTAACTGGTATATACTTAGTAATTTCAAAAGATTAAACTTTTTATTAATTTTAAAGTTAAGTAGGCGCTTAATGAGTTTGTTTTGTCTGCTTTTTGTTAGAAGGCATTCGAAAATTTGGTTGCAGCAGAGAGGACCCCCATCTCAGCTGATCCTAGAGGGCCTCTTGGTTAAAGCTTTGTGCCATTAAATTTTCTGCATATGTATGTTTAATGTTTATAAAGAATTCTAACATATAGAATTATTTTTAACCTATCAACCATTAATAAACATTTTTAATTTTTTAAATGTTTACCATGCTTTTTTAATTTTAAAAGCTTATAATTTTTGTATTATAAATTACAATGGATGAGTATGCCTATGTAGTCTTTCATAACACAAATAAATTGCATTAAGAAATTAATTTACTATGGAAATCAGTAGCATTTCTATATATTGGGGTAACAGTTAAGTGGAGAGTCAAATCAAGGACTCAATACCACTTACAATAGCTGGAAAGAAAATAGTTTTCCCAAAGTCACAAAATAGATCACTGGCACATTCAGTAGAGGTTTTCTCCCTCCAAAAGGAGTGCTCACTTCCACCCTTACATAATATGATGCATTCTCTGACAAAGTTATATTCCAAAACCACATTTTGTAATGTGTTTTCTGGGACATCACCAAGGGTCTGGGCTGTCTCATGTTTCCTTTTCTGTTGGAGTTTCTCCTCTAGTCTCAACTGCCCAAACCCTACTCCAAGAGGATCAACCTCCCCCATCTATGAGCTTCTTTCCCACACCTGCAGTTTCATTCCTGCTCTTCCTACCTACCCAGAAAATGCCCACGGCCCTTCTCTCCTTCATGAGTCCTGCACCACCCAAGGCCAAACTCAAACGCTGTACTTCCAGGAAGCCTTCCTTTGAAACCCACTGTGAAGTCCTCCTCCTCTGAAATCCTACTGCACTATCCCGAAAATAGCCTTTTAATAGCTCACCTCCACTAAAACACGTGAGTAAAACTCGGGTTAGAGAATGGCAGGTTTATTGGCAGAGGAAGACGAGAAGTAGGTCTGGGACATACGAACTAGGAAACAAAGAGGGAAATGGGGAGTAGTCAGAGAAAACTGAGAGGACCAGAGAAGCAGGGAAGGAGGGGGTCTAGAGGTGAAAAAGAACGGAGTGGGAATTAGAGAGAAACTATTGAAAATCCATTCGCACTCCTCACCTGACAAGAATGGAGACATATGAGTTCTGTATTTTAGGAAATTCATGCAGAATAAAATACTCTGGAGTGAGGGATGGAAAGTCTCGAGTCCTCCCATGGCACAAATTTGAAGCAGTGACCTTAGTCACGCTTCTTTCACTCATCTCCGGTTTTTTGAGCTCAGTGTTGACGGATTTTGGCAGCATCCTGAAATGAGCTCTTTTCATTTATGGGTGGGATCTTCTCCAACCCCCCCCCCAAAAAAAAAAACCTGTTCAGCCCTTGAATAAGCCTAGCCCAAAAATGCTGTAAGGGTTAATGCCCCCAGGGGTGACCTTTAACCAATAAGGACCAGCCTGGGCCTGAGGGTAGCCAGTGGAGAGGAACCTAATGTTTGCCTTCAGGGAGTCTGGCCTAACTGCCCAAAGCCAAGACCTCATCCTCTGTCTCACTTTCCCCTCTCCCTCACCCCCACCCTTTGAAATGACTTTCAAAATACACTACGTATACCCAAGACTTTCTCCGTCTCTGATGCAGACCAGAATCAGACGCAGTGAAAAGTTGTCTCTTAAGGGGAGGCTCTTGAAAAGTAAGGAGAAGTAGTCAAATAGAAAGAGCAACAATGGTTAGGCATGAAATGAATGATTTCAGAATCTATAAAATGCAAGCGTCAGACCAGATACCTTATGCTATTCATCGTTAACACGGTCTTTAACTTGAAAACATATTTCCCAATCCCTAGTTCAGAAATGATGAGACCAAACAGGTAAGGTTCCACCACACCTAGATTATTGAGATGTATTCTAACCCCAGTCTATATTGTATTTTAAAACTTTAATGACAGCCTCCAGTGATATAATTTGATCCACCTTTTCAGAGTTGAAGCATATTTCTAATCCAGTGTATTCTCAAATACACTGATCACCAAATCAAGTGGAATATCTATATTTATTGCCAGAAAGAATGCTATTGGAGCCTTAGAGTTTTGATAATAAAGTATCTAGGTGGCTGGGTTTGCTAAATATCCTAAGTGAACTGTAAACTGTTTTGTAACTCTAAGTTATGCATTGCTCTCATGTGTGACCTATGTACTTTTTAAATGGAGAGACAGAGCTCTGTAAAAAAAAAAAAAAAAAAAAAAAAAAAATCAGATTAATTTTAAATGTCACAGTAAATCAAATGTTCATAATTCCATAAAATCATCTGTTTTAATCTATGATAGCTAAAATATATCCCCCAATTACTGCATATGTTCAAGCAGCACTAAAAGCGTGTTTTGAGTGAGTCACGAGAACTGTTTAAGGAACAGCTTCTGACAATATTGTTTACAGACCAGAAAAACAGGAAATTTTGTGTTTGTCCTTGATATTTCTGTTCTGCTTCAGCTCCCACTTCTCAGGAGACTGCATCTCTTGTATGTAAAATATCTTAGAACATAAGCGAGTCAGCTGGCACACATTCTGCAGAGGTTCTATTTATAACTCGGAGAATAAGGCAGCACCAGAGGGGAGAGGTGAAGTTCTAAATGTCTAACATAAATTAATTGGCCAGGAGGAGGCAAACCAACCTGAATGCTGCCTGTACAGAGTCTAACGCCTTCTACTCAAGTCTCCTTGCAGAGTTTAAAAGGGACAGTAATGGGAAGGCCTCCTGTGGCTGAATTCGGCTTCAATTCCATGCGTATTCACGTGACTACCCTGTTCTCAGACTTCAGCAGCAACAGCAGAGATTTGCTGTTTGTTTCAAAGGGTTTGTGTCAGGTAAGGATTATCACCAAGGCCGCTGTAGCCTCTTATTACCTGCTTGCCCTTTGGCCTGTGGAAACCCCATTCTCTTTCCTGTGGAATTTAAAGTCAATGTTTGTGACTTATTATGTTCAAAGTTATTCCAAATTTGAAATATTTAGGCCAGGAAACAGAAAAATGTTACTTTATAGATCTCAGAAAAGAAAGGGGTTTATTTTTAAAAAATAGCTTGTATCATAGCAGGAGGTCCAGCAGAAGTCCATTGTACACACTGGAAAGTGTTGTTGACAATGAGATGTAAACTTTTTCATTGCTCTCTTTTTTACAGTCCATTGGAAGCAAAACCTGTGTAATCCCTAAGTCTCTAAATGTGGTCTCCCAATTTGTTTCCATTGTAAATCCGAGGTAGCCAAGGCCAGGCACAAATCTGACATAAATTAGAAATAGTGTTTGCCAACTGTATGCCAAACATTGAACTAAGCATTTATGTACATAATCACATTAAAACCTCACCAAATCATGTTGAGAGTCTTGAAGAACTAACTTGCCCGAGATCAACCAACCAACTGTCAGAAGCAGAGTTTAAACCACATTTATCAGGTTTCAAAATCATAATCTCTCCTAAAGCAGTCTAACCAAATACTGAAAATTCCAGAGAGAAGATTATTAAAACTAGGAAAGATTTCAACTAACAATTCCCTGTCATAACCTCTGTGACTTTCATGCCTGTTCAGAAGAAATGTATTATTTCACACAATAATATCATCACAAATTATTTTGCTATTTTATTCAATAGCATATTGTTTATTATGTATAGAATTGAAAAGTCGATTCTGCAATAGTTAAGGGAGTTGAACCACTAAATATATACATATATATATAATACTCTGAAAAAGTCTGTGTGAAAATAATGCCTTTCTCAACCTGAAGAGAAATAATCTTCCTGTAAGAAATGCAAGTGCTATTACAAGAGTATTTCTTTGGTATCATTAGAATGCAGGACAGAACTAATACTTACTCTGTTACTGAGAAATTGTAAATAGTAAATCAAAACCCTTGTACAGTTGCTCTTTGAGGTAGGAAGTTCCCAGCAAAGGCTTTGGAGAAACAACATCAACATCAGAGTTGAAGAGAAGGACCATGATTTACACAATAAGGGCTAGTTCAGTGTCAGAATAACAAGATACAAAAATAAAAAACAGTATTTATGAATCAATTCGTATATACCAAGCCCCAGGTCAACTCATTTATTATCTTAATCCATGTGACAACACTGTCTGGTGTGTATTATTATTCCCATTTCACAGAAGAAATTGAGGTTCAATGTGGTTAAAAAATGCTTAAAGGATAAACCATGTAAATGGCATAATCAAGATTTGAAACAAAGTAACAGTCTGTTTTCAGATCCCTTAACTTTTCTATGTTAATAATGTTCAGTATAAGGACATAACGTCTAAATAATTACTAGAAGGAAGTATCTAGTAAAAAAAGGCAATAGATACATAGATAACGATTACAGCTGGGAAACTGAGTGTCATTCATTCAGTCCCATCCCTCCTTCCTTTAAGAAATTATTTTCTGTTCATTTTGCTCATGCAATAATCAAATAAATTATTATATTAAAAACAATACATTTTATCTCTATAAACATAGACTCACATTGTCAGTAAAATTTATTGCATAAATTCTATCATAAAGAGCATTAACAATGAACCTGTTTTCCCCTCATTTCTTAGTCCCGTCTTCAAGAGATCTTCACTATGAATTCCCTGCATCTTCTAACGAATATGTCTTTACATACACTTTTGTGCACACACATACACGCTACCACAGTCTCTACTAAGTTCTCTCTTCATAGCAAAACTTGTCCATTTCAAGATGGCTTTTCTAGTTTATGGCCTGGACAAGTTCTCAGGCTTGAGCTATCACACTTTTGCACACATTGACTTATAAATTACATACTGTCTTGGACAAGGAATTGTACACAAAGGAAATAGAGGGTGGCACCTGTGGCTCAGGGAGTTGGGCACCGGCCCCATATACCGAGGGTGGCAGGGTTTGAACCCGGCTCTGGCCAAACTGCAACCAAAAAATAGTTGGGCGTTGCAGTGGGCTCCTGTAGTCCCAGCTAGGCTGAGGCAAGAGAATCACCTAAGCCCAAGAGCTGGAGGTTGCTGTGAGCTGTGACACGGCACTCTACCGAGGGCAACAAAGTGAGACTATGTCTCAAAAAAAAAAAAAAAGAAAGAAAGAGCTCAAGTTAGTTGCTAGTTTCCAACTCCCCCTCCATTATAGTTTTACTTCAATTTTCTTCTACACTTCAGAGATTCCAACTGACATTGCAAGTTGAACTGGAAATACTTCCAGGAAGGACAAAGTACTCTGCACCAATAATTAAGTAAGTGAGGTTTCACAGGGCACACAGGAAGTTTTCTCTCTTCTGAGAGTGTAGTAATTCAGGACCAAAAATAATAATAACTACCTTACTTGGTGCTCAAGCACTTTTACATGAAATCATTCATTTAATTCATAAAACAATCTTACAAGGAAAGTAACCACTGTTATCTCCATTTAAAAGAAAAAATTGAGTCACCATAACGGTCCCAAGTTATCCAACTAGTAATCAGTGGAACCAATATTTAAATTCAGACAGTTTGGCTCTAAAGTCATGTGTGTGAGTACCATACTATGCTGCCTCTCAAGTTTTATTTATTGAATTAGCATCTTCAACAAACAACATTACTAAAGAGCCCTGTTTATGAGTACATACTATAAAAATGCATATGTTTAGATCTAGGAAATAGATTAGAGTTCAAAAAGATTTGACTGTATCTAAATTTTAAAATAAAAATTATAATACTGTTATTTTTCTTATAGTTTCTATGTAAACAAGTTTTTAAGTGAAAACAATTTTGTATAGAATATTTTACCGTAAGGCATTTCACATTAATCGTTTCCTTATACAATGACTTAGAGTACTAATATATGTGTGTTAGCTAGCATCAAATGAAGTAAATTATACACCAAAGAAAAGAATAAACTTTCATAAAGCAGATTTTTTTTCATTTGTTGACCAATTGAACACGTACTATGTCCATGAAGCTTGCCAGAGAATGGTAAGAAGAAAATAAGAAAATAGTCCTACCCATAAGGATTTCTCAGTAAAAGGGAAGTAGACATTTCAAAATTACAATTGACATTAAGGGCTATGATATATCTGTAGGGCTATGTGGACCAAGAAAGCAAAGCAATATTTTTACTGGGTGTGGGGAAGTTGCAAAATGAAAAGTTGCAAAATGAAGTTGCAAAATGAAAGTGACTTACCCCGTCAGGAGACTAGAATTAGCAGGTATAGAGCATTCCAACAAGAAGGAAATATATAAAAGAACACGGCTTGTTCAGGGAATGACCAGGGTCTTGGATTTCTAAGGGCAGGAGTTAAGGCCAGCAAGACTATAATATGATTTGACTATTCTGTTAAAAAATTTGGACTTTATGAGAGTAAGTATGGAAGGCACACAAGCAAGGAGGAGACGTGGTCTGATACATTCCAGAAAATTTCCTCAGCTATCAAGGGCCTGATGCATTCACACTGTTGAGAGAGAGCCGAGGCCCAACAGAGATGTGATGGCAGTAGCTCAGCTGAGCGGCAGTAAGGGGCTGAGCCAGAAGGATGCTGGCACGGAGGAGGTGTGACAGTGAGATGGCTCCTCTCTCCATCTCCCAATCCCCCTAACTGCGGGGAAAGGAGGCTACATTACAGACCGCCGGGGAACAGCCAAATTCCCTTTAGAGTAATATGCTACAGGGTCACCTATAGTCGGGTTATACCAGATTTTTAAGATGAAATAGCTGAAAATCCAAACAAATTTATATCTCTTTTTATTATTGGGGAACAAACTGAGCAATGACAAATAACAGAACTAAATTACAAGCCTACCATTCAGCAGGAAGATAAAATTGCTAATGAAATATAAGAGTAAATTGTTTATGCTAACAACTGTATAAATGTGCCTAGTACTATAGGAAATATATACACTTATTTGATTTTAAATCTACTCTCTGCAAGTATTTAAATACCTTCCTCCTCTTTATATTGCTTTCAGCATTCTTAAATCAACTTTAAGAACCTTTTTATATCTGTGTAGCAGGAGTACATATAACGTACAAAGACTCAAAGACTTTTTATTTTATATAGTATGTAATCCATCTGGTTTAAAGTCAAATTCTTCATTAAATTTTACAAATCTTGGGAACCTTGAATATTCAAAGTGAAGTTTATCAAATAAGAAAGACCTTGAATTTTTTTAGCACAGATTATCTCACCCTGAGATTTTAAAAATCTTCTCATCTGAGGTTAAAAAAAAAATGACTCTTTCTTGTTTAATCAGGGACAACTTACTACAGTAAAACCTCATAGAATTCCATCTTGTTCAATCTGACATTTTCCCGTGAATGACCAAGCGCACTACTTTCCTTTGCAAATGCTTAAACATTTTCAAGTTTCTCTCTTGAATTTAAATACAGTTCTTTGAAGGACAACATGATCTCAATATTCTGAGTAATGCTTAATTAATTAAATAGCATACCACTAGATATTTTAAATATTATTTCTTCTAAAATCTTGCAACAGTTCAAATGTGTCCCCTTCAAAATTCAGGTGTTGCCATTGTGATAAAATTAAGAGATAGGACATTTAAGGGGTGGTTATGCTGTGAGGACTCCTTCTTCGTGAATGGGATTAAAGCCCTCATAGAAGAGGCATTACATAGCATCCAGCCAGCTTGCCCCTTGACCTCTGCCATGTGAGGACTCAGTGAGAAGGCCCTCAACAGACACCAAATGCCAGCACCTTGACCTTGGACTTCCCAGCCTCTAGAATTGCAAGAAAATAAATTTCTGTACTTTATAAAAGTAGCCTGTTGTATTCCATTACAGCAGCACAAAACACACTGCAACAAATCTCAATATTTATTTAAAGTTCATTAACCATTATAAACTCTATTTGTAATAAAACCTAGTCCACAAATGTAAACATATTTAAACATACCTCAATCAGCTGGTTAACTGGGTTTTAACGCAATGATCTCCCAGTTCTTTTTTTCATATTATTACTAGTATAGAGATTAAAAATCACAGAATCTGGCAGCACCTGTAACTCAGTGGGTAGGGTGTGGGCCACATACACTGAGGGCTGGTGGGTTAGAATCCAGCCTGGGTCAGCTAAAACAACAAGGGCAACCACAACAAAAAGATAGCTGAGTGTTGTGGTAGGCGTCTGTAGTCCCAGCTACTTGGGAGGCTGAGGCAAGAAAATCACGTAAGCCCCAGAGTTTGAGGTTGCTGTGAGTTGTGATGCCATAGCACTCTACCCAGGGTGACAGCTTGAGACTCTGTCTCAAAAAAAAAAAAGAAAAAAAATCACACAATCTGTAAACATTAAATTGTGTTGTTATATTCCAATTTTACTTATATAGGGAACCATCACTGTGTTATAAGAAGAAAGATACCCTTTACTATCTGCAGCCTATACTATGGGCAAGGGCAAGGTCTTGGGCTCCGTCCAAGCCAAAAGAAATGAGAGATCCTAATTTGGGACTTAGAGCAGTGCAGCTTTTCTCTGCCTGTTCTTACTACCTTGTTCTCCAGTGCTGTGCCCCAATGCAGAGATCTGGAGTATTTTATTCCCCTAGTTTTGCTGAATAACTTTATTCTCTAGTCTTCACAGGTAACCTCATTTCTATCTTGAGAAAGTAAAATCAACCGATAAATAAATCACCCTTTGGAAAAATCCATTATATCTTAAAAATGTCCTCTATTATTTTTAAATGCAGATACTCAAAGTTATAAATATCACAAGTAATGAAGTCAGTAAAACAATTACATCTTATCAGGATAAGGACTGGCAGAGGCATTTGTTTTCTAGACTTTTAATTTAAGGGAATTTAAAGTTTCTAATTCAGAAAAGTTCAGTTTGATGAGCCACAAAGGGCCAATTCAGGAATGTGCACGCATGTGGCTGTGTGTGAATGTGTGCACACAGGCATCCTTATCCCTTAAAACGAGATTCAGCATATGTTAAGTCATGTCAAGGTGTATTACATTGTGTTTGTTCAGAATAATCGGTGTCTTTTTACTGGAATTAATATAAAGGTGCTTATTTTCTGTTTTCAAGTAGAAGTTCATAAACTGTTCAGGAACTTGCTAGTTTTATGAACTGATCCTAAGAATTTACCAAGTGGAATAGAAGCAGATGCAAGCAGCAGGCTCTCAAAATGAATTTCATCTTTGCTATCACTTTTCTCTTTCTGCTCTCCCACACATTAGTGAACCTCTGGGCAGACGAAGATAAACTACACAGACCACTGCTCAGGAGTTTTCTTTCATTTCTATAAGTTAATTTGACATAGTCATAATGACGGTTAGAATTTTGAATTTATTTTTGAAATCTTCATCCTAGATTTATAACACCTAGCATATAACAGACGCTCAATAAATATTTGTTAAATGAATAATGGTTCAAAAAAATACCAGTGAAAATAATAATGGCATGTATTCTATCACTGCTCTGGATAACCTATAAATCTATAAACTCTGAGTACACATTATAACTACCCATCTTTATGGGAAGCTGGGAAAGGGGTGTGAGGACAGTTAGAACAATGACTTCCTCGCTCCAGCGGACTATGATCACCAGAAAGGTTTTAAAATCAAAGCCTTTCTCAGGCTCTCACCAAACTATGAGCCAGAACAACAGTCATTTCCAAAGGGGTAGAAATATCTGTACAAAGTAGACAACAGTCTAAGCAGTAAAGGAACATACATTATCTCAGTTAGTGGCACACAGGTGAAACTCAGAACACAGGGAAAACTTTCTTCAAATGCAGAAAATTTCTCAAACATGATATACGCCCATTTTAAATATGAGTTCCCGCTGCACACTTTCATCAGCCTATAAATTCAAGGTAGAGTCTCATCGGATAAAAGCCCAGACTAGAAAAACCCCATCTCTGTTTCTTTCTCTCAGAAAAGGAAGCGAAGCTTAGAGCGTGAGAGGTGCTCTGTGAGAGTGCAGGGTCCCTTCACTCTGGCAATCAGTCACTAAACGGAAAGGAAAATGTTCTCAGCCGCTTCACTGCCCTGTTTTTTTCATCCAACTATTGGTGCCATGAATTTTCTCAAGCAAATAGTCACTGAATTCTCTTAAAAGAGAAAGGCTCAAACAATTCTTATTAAGAGCAATAAATCAATCGTGACGTGAACCTCATGAAATATGTTTTATAGGTAACGTGAGGAAATGTACAACATGAAAAGATTCAACAAGCACAATTATCTACAAGACCTATTTACAAGGAAAAAAAGCTGTCCCATACTGATTTTTTTCCCACGGGTTGTAATTATACTTTTGCTAGGTTTATAACTAAAATCCACTTAATCATTAAACTATATCTTTCTGTCATTAATTTTGTTTCCTCTTCCCTTTTCCTTTTTTAAAGACTAAATGAGATTCTGAAGTGACTAACAGATACTTTCATATTTTTTCCTAAACATGTATGTTTATCCCAAATAGCACGTTTTTTCCCCTCAAAATAGACCGCAAATATTTGTTTCGAAAAAGACCACATGCTAGAAATAAAACAAGATTAAGGTATTAATTAAATGCCTTTTACATTTTAAAAATTCAATAAAACGTTTTAAAACTCTATTTGAAATAACATGTAACATTAAACGTAGCTTTACATTTTAATGCATCATTTTTATCAATCATTCTCCCTCATTGGGAAGTTTGAGGCTTTTTAAAATTATTCTAAAAAGTTTCGCAAGTTCATCAAACCCATTCTGTGGACTTAAGATTGGGAAGAAAAATATTTATGGAATCAGCATACCTTTAAGGGTCAGTAAAACTGCATAAAACTAGAAGAATTCTAGAAGAAAAGGTTGGAAAACCTCTCATAGACATTGGTCGAGGCAAAGAATTTATAAAGATGACCCCAAAAGCAATCACAGCAACAACAAAAATAAATAAATGGGACTTGATCAAATTAAAAAGCTTCTGCACAGCCAAAGAAACAATAATTAGACAAATAGATAACCTACAGAATAAGAGAATATATTTGCATGCTATACATCTGATAAAGGGCTGAGAACCAGAATCTACAAAGAACTTACGCAAATCGGCAAGAAAAAAACTAACAACCCCATTAAAAAGGGTACAAAAAAACATGTTTCCAGTGACATTTGTGACATTTTCCTAAGCCCTACTTCCTACAGAGAAATAGGCCAGTTTATGCTGTAACTTTCCACAAAACCTTTCAGAAGAGCTTCTCAATAATTTTGAGGTTATAGCAGAGACAGTCATCCAACTAACCTAGACAAAAGCCTAGGGTCAAAATTAAACCTGATTTGAAGTTAAAAGGAAAAGTAATTTTTAAGGAAACTTCCTCAAGGCAATTCTTGCCATCTGTAATTTTAGAGCAATAAATGGAAGGCAGTGAGCAAATGAAGCAAAATGCACTAATAGGTGGTTGTCATTTGCCCTGAGTGGAAACACTTGACCTGTGACTAGTTAAAATGTGTAATGTGCTTGTTCTCAAGGTTCTTAAAGAAAAATCACAACCATTGTGTTTCTGTCCATAGATTTTTGCATACAATTTGAATGCTTCTGTCTGATGAGTAATGATAGTAACTGATCATTGTATGGCTGCAGAGATTTTTTTAAGATGGAGTCTCACGATGTTGCCCAGGCTGGCTGCAAACTCCTGGATTGCAGCAATCCTCCCTCCTCAGCCTCCCAAGTGGCAGCTACTGCTCTGGACTACAGAAGTACAGCCCTGCACCTGCCCATAGAGATCTTAAGGAAGCAACGAATTCTATAATTTATAATCAAGTATTGCTTTATGATTATTTTAGGCCTTACCTGCTTCCTTCTTCTAGAAAAAAAAAGTTTCTCAAGTTTTAATATTCCTCTCATAGAGAACTCTCTCTCTGCTCTACCCCCACTCCAAGTTCTTTCCATGATTTTTTCCTGTCCCGAGGAGTTAAGAATCCCCTGAGTCTTCTCTCCTCATTTCCCAGCAGACCTCTGGATAGCATCTTCCATGCTTGCTGTCTTCATTTCCTTGTCTCCAGGAGGTCTCTAACTTACTGCAGTTTGCCTTCGCAGTCCACCCACTGAACAGCAAGCCCATTCTCATTAGTGACAAATGACAGTCAACCTAACGGACAGCTTAGCCTCAACCCTCCTAACCTCTAAGCAGCGACACAGCTGATGACTCCCTCTATTCCCAGAGTTTCTGGACTTTGCATCCCTATGGCCTTCAGTAGCGTATGGAGAAAAAGCCCACAAATTCTGAAGCCAGAATGCCTGTACTTAAATCAGCTCTGCTATTATACTGGTCTGTAAGTTACTTAACCTTTCTGGGGCTCATGTATCTTTTTCATCTGTAAAATCAGGGATCACAGTAGTACCAACCTCTTGAGAAGATTAAGTTTATTTAATACGTATAAAGGCACGTAAAACAGTGCCCAGCACGTAGTCATGTCATTTGTTTTAGTATTTACCATTTATATTATTTTCCTTCTCCTTTTCTAGTCACTCCTTTTTTGTTGGTGTTCATCAAGATTTATTCCTAGAAAGTCTCTTTCCTCAAGCTCTTCCCCCATATCCTTCTACTTAATAATGGGGCCTAAACATAATCTTTAGCCCCTACCTATTTCTTAAATTTTAATCACATATAGGCAACTACCTGCTGGATACCTCAAACTCAACATATTCATAGCTGAATTCATCTTCTTCCTTCTAAGCCTATTCTTCCTTCCTGTGTTCCCTTTATCTAAAATGGCAACCACTTCCCACACAGTCACACAAGCCAGAAACAGGACTCATGCCTGACTGCGGTTCCTGACTGCAAACAAGCCCTGCAGATCCTACCCGCCTTTTGACAATCTCTTGGGCAGTCCCCCTCCCTTCCGACTGCATCAATCTAATCCAGGCCACCACTGTGCCACTGTCTCTTTATTGTCAGTCTTAACCTTCTCTAAACATTTCCCACACAGCAGCAGAGAGCACTCTCTGTATGCTCAAATATGTCATGCCTCCAACTCTTTTTATACATTTTTTCCATGTCACAAATGAACATGGTGCACAAAGCTCTCCACAGTGTGATGTGGCTTGGCAGACTGCTTAAGTGTCATTGTTACCCCTTTTGCTCTTGCACAACTTGCAGCTCCTCAAATCTCTATTACCACTAGGACTTCACGTGCTGTTCCCTGAGCCTAGAACTTTTTCCCACTCCACCAACTTCCTCCCTTCATCTGGCTATTCCTACCCAACCACCTTTTCTCAAGGAGACTTTCTCTGACACTTAAACTATGTTCAGTATACTTGAAATATGCTCATCAAAAAAAAAAAAAAAAAAAGAAGAAAGAAAAAACCTAATCCCTCAATAATACTATTTCTCATGCTATATTCAAATATTGTAAGTAAACATATCCATATTTGCCATATATCTTGGGCACTTTTGCCCAAATTTTTGAGGGAAAGACAAGGATGGGCATTCTGCATGGGTAGCCCTAATTCTGTATCTGGATAAATGTTTTTAATTCTTTTATTCACAATTATGCATTAAAAGGTTTAACGTTAGAAATCAATAAAGATATCATATGAAAAATAATACTCTGAAATATGGTAATCACAGTGGACTTGAAAACCCAAGATTCTGTGATAGTTGATGGGCCAACCGGCCAACTTCAGCCTCTTGATGTGTCAGTAAACACCTCCGTAAGGCCCTAATGAAGAAAAAGTGGATGTCATGGATATAGTCAGCTGATAATAATTTAACACCTACAGCAGAATCAAGGAAGTATCCATTGCTCAAGTTTGTGACTGGATCCTAAGATCATGGAATGGTGTCAAGAAGGAAGTGGTTGTGAAATCATAATGCTACAGATGGAACTGAGGGTGATAAAATTTACTGGGCTGAGGAAAATGAATCTTTAGAAGACATCGGCATTGTAGAAATCGAAGATGATACCTTTGATATTGACAGTGACAAAGAGCTCTTGATCATCTATGATGTGTAAATATCAGAAATTGTCTTACAGATATATAAAACTTCTTTTACCTTGTATTTGTTCTTCTGTTTTGTAATTATTTCTTACATAAAATTTCTTGTACCATAATATATAAAAAACAAATCCTAAAATTCTTTTAAAACACAAAAAACAAGCACCCAAATAGAAACAAATAAAAATTTAAATTGAAAGATTAAAACAAAAGATTTTTTTCCTGAAACTTGGGCAAAAATCTTGGGTCCTCATTACACTTGGAAACACGTTATAGCAGATGGCAAAATACAGTAAATTAATTATATCATTCCAAACTGTGAGATATGCTATGAAGGAAAATGTCTGTTTCTTTCATCAGACTATAATCCCATAAAGACAAGACCTTCCCCTCACTGAATGCCTAGAATAATAGTCACTCATAAATCCACAGAAAGAAGGAATATCCTCAGTGCTGACAGGAAGAAGCACCGAGCAAAGAAGAGGAGAGAAGACAGCACAGTGGCCTGTCAAAACTCACTTGCTATTCTCCCTGAGGCTTCATTGTCAACACCCATCTCCACACGCTAACCCTACACCTGTCATGCCGTCTCCATACCTTTGATGAAACAAAAGGAATCCGGAACATGGCTGAGATAATCCCTGACATGTATTTTAATTTGGTCAATAAATTTAATAATTTCTTGTGCATGTTATACTATGGTAGACATTGAACTCTAGTCAAACTGAGAAAAACCACAAAGGTCTTAGGAGCTAAATGTATACGCAATTATATGAAACAGGTATAAGATGTACAAACACTATATGAAAAATAATTTTGAATGTGTAAAATTTGTCCATAACGATCCTGCCTTTGAGTGCCAGATAGTAAAAGATGACCAAATAATTTCACTAAATATAGAAATGCTAGACTACGAGCATGCTTATTCTTTAAATCTGTTTGCTTGGTATCGTCTTGCTCTTTCCCTCTCACCCTCTCCTCTCCTTCCACTCTTCCTCTTACTCTTTTTTCTCTCCGTCTTTCCCTCTCTATTCCTGCAATAGATAATGTACGATATTACTCATATAAAGTCAGAGATGCCCCCCGAATTGAAAATTAGTCAAAGGAAATCATACTAGAGTCAAAAAAGATTTTCTAATATAAAAAGAATATTATCATTTGTGTTGAAATCGGTATGAGATCAAATAATGGATGTACGAACAGCAAATGCCATACAGTAACCTTTAGAAAACAACTAGGACATGAAACTACTTCTATAAATTAATGTCAGATAATTTCTAAATAAGGGCAGAATCAATTTTATGGAAGAGAGATAATACAAAAGTTTAAAAATGTTTTTTAATTAATGGTACGTGTATTTTGGTAAATCTAAAGCAGACAACTAACTAGAGATTGGTCTTAGCTACTTCAGACCCATTCTTAAGTAGAATTAAACCTTTCAACTTAAGCTTGACAACCTCGCTATCTGTTATAAGAAATTCTTGAGAACTTATTTGGAGACAGAACCTGGAATAGAGGAAGATATTACCCAAAAAGTGCCTCAACCTATAACAAACTTCGGAAAGGACAAACACGGAATTTTCGAGAGAAAGGGAAACACAGGTCTATGAAGCCATGCAAATCAGGTCTTTGCTCAACGACAGTTCAGGGAGGCCTTTTCTGGTACCTTATCTAAAATTGTAACCCTTCACCATGCTCCCGAGCCCACTGTCCTGCTTAATATTCTCCTTGACCTTTTCCACCATCTATTATACCACCTATTCAGTTTATTCACCTGGTCTGTTGCCTGTCTCCCTCCATCAGAACATAGGAATGATTTTTTAATCTATTATATTTATTACTGTATTCCTATACCTGGAGCAGGACCTGGCACATAGGAGACGTCCATAAATGCTGGCTGGATGAGCAAATGAAGGCACATCTCTCCCTGCAGTGGTACAGCACCTCAGGACGCATCCAGATTACCTTTACCTCTTACCACAGGCTACATTTATAAACTCATAATAAGAGGTTAGTGATCACCCTGGTCACCTAGGAAGTGCTAGTCACACACAAGCCACTTCACATGAACGCCTCAGCAATTAAGGCCTCTATCCACATTTACACGAGTAGATATCCAGAAGGTGAACAGTAAGTCCCTTCGTGTTTGAGAATCATAAAGTAGAAACCACCTCACACCAGAAATGGAAAGGGGAAATTCAAAGTGGTGGGAAGGTTGGGTCCTCAAAAAGTGGCCGTCTGCACTCGCCACAGTCAGATAATCCAGAGCAAGCTTGCACCCTACAAGGAAGGACTACAGCAAATAGCCATTGTATCAGTGCCTAGGCCGGGAGCTGAAACGCAGGACCCAGTAACCTGCCACCTCCATTCCACACACACGGAAAGAAAATGTGACTCTCTCATTCTCTAGGGGATCAAACAACTAATGACACGTTGGGCTAAGGCCTACTGAGTATCACCCTGCATCCTCTTACTTGGCATTCAAGGCCCCACTGATTTGCCCAAATAGCTGCCATATATTCCAATACTATCAGACTGGTCATTTCATCCTTATCATTATCACCTTGTATGAGCTTTCCATTGTTCAAAATTTTAATTTCCTCCAATCCAATCTATACTCTTTCCTTAAGATACCATGCAAGACCTTATCTTCCTTGACTAGACTAATTTCATACTGCTCTTCTTCTCAGATTTCCCAAGAAAATTACAAACATTACATCTTAGATTTATAGAGCACTTGACAATCTGCAATGCACATATCACTGTTGGGTCTCCAAACTCTCCTTCCTTCTTGCTGTGTCTCGATCAAAAATCAGAGCACTAATCAGAGTGCTTTGACGGCTCTGAGACTTGACCAGCTGCAGGTTTTTCCCAGCAGGCTTGAATCCAAACCAGGTCTGTAGCATTCCCAGGCACTGATTAAAATGCTGAAAGAAACTGGCCCTAGCCAGATTTCTTAAACCCTTATATTAACTACATACCCTGATCCCCTCACTATAGACACACCTGGGTAGAACACCCCTTTCTCTCACTGTTCACTGTGAGGATTGCTGCAGCGTCCTGTAAGTTCCCTAATAAATGCTTTGGAATGATCACCCTGAGGTTTGGTACTTCCTTCTTCAGAATCCCAACCATCCCCATCTCAGCAGAGTTGGGGACACTCCCTTATGGAAATCCTCCTGCCACCCCTTTACGTGTGATTTCAGCTGCCCATTCAGCATTCACATATGTCATCTAATCTATGTAAATAAATAGCAGAGTGATATTTTACAAACCCATTTTTCCCTGTACTTGCCAGCCCCATGCCTTCCCACAGCTTGCTCTTCCCAATCCTGGTAGGAGTCACCCTGGAGAGCACATGCTAATGAGGAAAAAATGAAATCGGTTTATTTTGTTATTCTGAAAAGTACCCCCAGGCATTTGTCATAATAACAACTGAGTTTCTTTGGTTATTTCAGTGATGAAACTGCTTGGTGATAATCCAAAGCAACCAATCTTTTCATGTCTTAGTGTCATAATAAAAAGAAGAAAATTTAACTCCCTGCTCTAATCAGACAGTGTGTTAAATGTTTTATATTCAATGCCCTCAAAAACTATGAAGTATGTGCTACATGCCCATTTTATAGATAAGGAAACTAAGTCTTGAAAGTGACTAATTTGCCCAACATAAGCAGGCTGAGAATTTAAATCTGATCCACATGACTCAGAAGCCGAAGATCTTGGGTCCCACACCTGCAGTCAGGCGCTGTGCTGCCACACAGCAGGGCTGCTGTGCCAGGAAGCCATCCAGAATATCACCAGAGATGTGAGGATTTGTGGCAAATGTGTGCAGCTGCCTAGGACTTCAGGTAGAGCCCTGCAGTGAGGAAGGGAAGCAGCAGGAAAGGAGAGAAGCATCCGGAGCAAACAGGACAGGAGGCGTCATGCAAACCACGCTCTCCCTCAGGCCCAAGACAATGCCACCTTTTATGGCAAAAAAAGACTATAACCTTCACTTCCATGCACCCTACTGAGTCTCCAGGTGTCCCTTTTAAGACACTGACCCACCTTTTTTCTTTAGTACTTACTAATCTTCACGTTAGCCTGATGTACATGTCATAGGAATGGACTTATTGTTTGAAAGGGACAGGACACAGTTATGAGCCTAACAGTCTAACTCCCCTCTCCAGAGACACTATATTCAACTTTTTATTTTCATAAGTAAAAAGGCAGTAGGTTATGCTGGGTAAATGGACAGATTCTGTTTTACCACTGATGCACTGTGGGACTTTGAACATGTTGTTTAACCTCTCTGTGCCTCAATTTACTCATCATAAACAGAGATAACAAGGGCACCTACCTCCTTGGGAGGTATTGCAAGGAATAAATGAGATAACATATGTAATGTGCTTGAGATGCTGTCTGGCCAAAATAAATTCTCTACAAGTATTACAATCATTATATAATGCATGTGCCATCAGGATTAAGAAAACTGTATTGAGTATTATTAAATACTGTATTAAAATATTATTAAAAATTATTAAAATACTCAATAAGCAATTATTCTAAGTGCTTTCCATTTATCCTTCATATAAACTTTGTAGAATAGATACTATTACTGTACCAATTTTACATGAAACGGAAGCTCAGAGAGGCCATGAAAGAGTTCGGAATTGCCCAGGCAGTAAGTGATGGAGCAGTGCTCGGGCCCAGCATCTAACTCCAGAACCAAGCTCTCAGCCACTGTGCTCTTTCAACTGGGTTAAGATACCTACCGGCAGATATTAAATTCATGCTCTGTGCCAGGCATCATTCTAATAAGTTGATAACTCTTCCCTCAGTTAATTTTCACAACCACCTCATGAGGCAGGTGTTTTTATTGCTCCCACTTTACAAATGAGGGAACCAGAAGACCAGGCATTCAGTAACTCAGCCAAGATCACACACCAAGCAAGTGACAAAGGCGAGTGAGCGTACCCCATACTAAAAAGCAAACACAGCCAAAGTGCTACGTTGTATCCTCTATGACCTAATGCCAAACAGGGGAGAACAAGTTTCAAAAGGGAAACTCCTTCCTGGTACATTCATCCAAATGGTTTCTACGCCAGTGTGATTAAGAAAGTGAAACTCTGTCTCTACAAAAAAGAAAAAAAAGAAAAAAAGAAAGAGACTCAGTACTGTAATCATAAAAGAAGGAACTGATTAAATGCTAATATATTCTGATTTGCCTTACTGCTCAATCATTTTCCCACCTCTACTAGCAGATATTTTCAGTAGTCATTTTCCATCTGTCCTACACAATTTGAATAGAATAGAATTCACTATTAACAAACATGGATCAAGTTTTCATAGGCAGAAATACCATTATTGTCTTTATCTGGTCCCTGATTCCAGGAGTCAGAAACAATATGGGGAGATATGGTGCCTGAATATTAATTCTGTGTGACTATGACAAATCAAAGAATCTGCCAGTGATACACTCGGCCAAACCCCACAGGAACTTACAAACATCGCTGACAACTGACGGGGCAGTTGAAGAGAACCACACAGTAGCCTAATCGACTCTTGAAATCTTCCTGCAAATTAGAAAAATGAGCTTCGGTTTGGTGAGCAGAACAGGCGTTGTCATCATCCAACACCCCGACCTTCAGAGCTGCACACCAAGGACTCGAAAGGTGTTCCAAACAGCTATTGCTGGATCTGTAATAATATGGGGAGAAACTTTCACAAGCTTAGAGAGATGTGTTCAACAGCAAGGACCAAAACATACTGTTACAGATCTTGAGAAAAGATTAAGCATATGGGTCAAAAAAAAAAGATGGGTAGCAAGTTTTCTTTCAGGAGGATCGTGTGGGAGGAGAGTAATGTGTCACAGGAAATACTTGGAGATAGTTAAGTCAAAGTTATTGAACCCCTTATATTTACAGTAGAATTAATACTTGGCAAGCTAGGACAAAAGAAAACCAGTAGGAATATACTGTACAAATTCAGATTGTAATGGGTTCTTCAGAATGTAATGAAAAGGATGGTGATCAATTGTGTGATCACAAATTAACTATTGGCAGCCAAATAATCAATTAACAAGGAATAGAAAAGGACCCTGATTAAGAAAAGAGAGACATATTCATGATAATAATTATAAAAATTGACCCCCGGAAAAACCTGGCAGTTACTGAGCAGCTGATGCTATCTGCCTTGCAGTCATTACCTTCACAGTAACTTTACACAATCAGCACCATTATTAGTACCTTCTTACAGATTAGGAAATTTAAGCTTAAAGAGGTGTATGTGACTCAGCCAGCATCTCATGTCAAGTAGTAGTACTTGCACATAAACCCATGCACTCTAACTCCAGAGTTTACATGCTTGACCACTGTACTATACGGCTATCGGTTAAATTAATGCAAGCAGCCAAAACTGGTGAGTTACTGGGAGCAAATTTCTCCACTTGCACGGGGTGAGTTAGGATAATGTCCATGATAGTAATGGTGCAAGTGACCAGAATACAATGATGGAAATAATGAGTAAAATTTAAATACTCTTAAAATGATTTCTCTACTAAACAGGAAAATATTGATAGTTTACAACAAGGAAGATTCATAATAAACAAAATGGAATGGACTTTCATGCCTGGATTCATCTTCCCTCTTTGGAATTGACTGGAAACGAGTTTGCTGTGTTGGCATTTTGTGGTAATGACTTTACTATTATTAACAACGACAATAGTTCCAGGCGGTATTTCATATTTACACAGCAGCCTTCCACATAGGAGAAAAAGCACCTGGCAAACATTCTCGTTTTTATTATTGATGGCTTAGATTAATAAAGCGCCTTTCTGTCAAAGAGCTCATTAATCCTACACAGACTCCTGTGACACAGACAGGCGAGCGAGCCGTTTCTACCCAAATTCTCTGAACCCTGGGGGCCTCTTCATCTGCCAGACTCCCCTACCCAGATTTTTCCTGCTGCCCCTGGAATTGTTCTCACACCCTTCCTCCTTCTATCTGCTTGTCCTGCCAATATTCTCTCTTCTCTTCAAACCACCTTCACCATCACCACATGAATCATTTTCTTACATCTTCTCAGAAAACAGCCCAGGCTCTTCATTGCCTGTAGAAACAAACCCAAATTCCCTCCCAGACCATTCAAGGCCTTCCTCGTCTGGCCCCGTCTGTTTTCTCAGCCATATCTCTGACTTCTTTCCTTCCTGTAGAGGTCACACAAGCCAGACTTCTGAACTCCAACCCCACTCTGCTCTATGCTCATTATCTTGCATCTTTTCCAGAAACCACCTTTCCAACCCCATCACTGACTACCAATGCTCTTTTCTTCATGAAGCCTACCTAACACCTCCGCTGAAAAGAACTACTCCCTCTAGCTCCTGAAGCACAATTTTAACCTTTATTTACAGCACTTCCCACACTCCATCTAGGACTACAATGACTTATAAAAGTGCATCTGTCTTGGCTTGGTGCCCATAGCACACTGGTTACGGCAAGAGCCACATACACAGAGGGTGACGGTTTCGAACCCAGCCCAGGCCTGCTAAACAACAATGACTACTACAACAAAAAATAGCCAGGCATTGTGGCAGGCGCCTGTAGTCCCAGCTACTTAGGAGGCTGAGGCAAGAGTATCGCTTAAGCCCAAGAGTTGGAGGTTGCTGTGAGCTGTGACGTAACAGCACTCTACCTAGGGTGACATAGTGAGACTCTGTCTCAAGAAAAAAAAAAAAAAGTGCATCTGTCTTGTTAGAATGTTGTCATCGACATTCACACAGTCAGGACTAGTGTCAGGTGATGGATAAAAATAAAGCTCTCTGCCTTCGTGGAGCTTATAATCTGGCAGACACTCTTGTCTTTAGTACCTCATCTAAATGGCAAAATTTTCTCAATTTTTCCAAAGGTTGTACACAACAATACAATTCCAGATGCATAAAAGAGATGTTAATTCATTACACACCACAGATAATTTTCAGAATTGGTTCTCAAAATATAATACAAAGACCCCTGGGGATTCCCATGGCCTTTTAAGGGACCTCCAAAACAGTCAAGACCATCCAAATAATGTGAAGCATGTTCAACATTGTCACTCTGATTCTCTCACAAGTATATAGCGTAGTCTTTCAGAGGTGACATGATGTGTGATATAACAAAAGACTGAAGAATTAAGTATATAGGAGAATCGATCTGTCCTCTGTTAAAACAGTTAAGCCGATTTGCAAAAATGAAAAGCAATGCAACCTTGTCACTAAATTACTTTCACCTCACAAAATATAGTTTACACAGAAAGATAACATTATTTATGTTAAGATGTAATGGGTTTACAATTGCTAATATCTTAATAAATTACATGAATACTTTAAAATATGTATTTTAATTTCTATATGTTAAACATCAGTGGCTATAACAAAAATTCTTTAGGTTTCTCAATAATTTTCAAGAATGTAAAGGGATTAGGAGAGCAGAAAACTTGAGAAGTGTTGTCTTGGAGCAGTGGACTTACATGTCTCTGAGAACCCCATCTAACAATGCCTGCATAGAAGTGGAGTCATTTATAATTGCACTGTTCCAGGACTTCAATCTCCATTTAAAAAACTACCCTATCCTATCCTATCCTGTGTGTGAGATTCATTTATCTACAAGTTTTCCATCACCACCCCAAAGTCTCCTAGTTTGATAGTGAGGTATTTAAAGGTAGAGACTAATTCTAATTTTACCTTTTCTATAGCATACAACCAGGGTGGCGCCTGAGACTCAAGGGAGTAGGGCACCGACCCATATGCTGGAGGTGGCAGGTTCAAACCCAACCCTGGCCAAAAAATCTATAGCATACAACACAGAATGTGCAGCCATAAATATTGGAAGGAGAGACAGAAGGAAGGGAGGGAAGGAAGGAGGGAGGGAGAGAACTATGTCTTATGCAATTCTTTCAAGATTCTACCACAGTAATCTGCCCATTGAACATGTCTCTTAACCTACAGCCTGCAACACAGAACGTGCAGCCGTAAATATTGAGAAGGAAGGAAGGAAGGAAGGAAGGAAGGAAGGAAGGAAGGAAGGAAGGAAGGAAGGAAGGAAGGACTGTGTCTTACTCATTCTTTCAAGATTCTATCATAGTAATCTGCCCATTGAACAAGTCTGTTAACCTTCATGTAAATGTGTTCCATTGGTATTACATAAAAGTGACAAAGATATCAATAGTTTTCCCCCAGAACACAAATAAACTCACTACAGCTTAAAAATCACAATTTCCAAAGTTTTAAAAGATTCTTCTGATAAGCAAATCAATAAACAAACATTTGTGCACACTAGTCTTTCAAGTTAAAGATGCAGACTTGGAAATGGATGTAGTTGGTTTGATTGACTGTGTATAAACTACCTTCCTTAAGGATAATAAATTCTCAGTGATTAGAAGTTACTTCCTCTATCTTATCTCTTGAGTTAGAGTAAATGAGAAGTTAGTAGAATTAAGCTAAAAACAATAACAGGGGAAGAGTTAAAGTGAAATTGTACATGACAAGTCCATTTTTAAGATCCTTCTGAGCCCTCTCCTTCCCTTACTACTGGCAATTAAGGTGCTTTTGGTCCTCAGGAGTCCCTTGACTGTCTAAGGGAGTCCCTTTTACTGTCTAAGGCTATCCTTACCATGGCATAACTCTTGAGCTTGACCTAACAGATTTCATCTCCTGCTTTAATTCAATCTGTGCAATTTAACCCACATAATTTTTTCAATTAAAAATAAATCTAGACATCATCTATTACAACTGTCTCATACACAGCTGAAGCTCAGCTAGGTTAAACCTTCCCAAGGGAATATTAATTCATGACAGATCATCAAGGTCTCTCCCTTTTCCAGAGACTACATGCTTAAAATTGCTAAATAACTGCTAAACCCTAACAAAGCACTGTGTTCTAGACCACTCTTGGTTCCCTTCCTGTACAAAAACTTTTCCTATATATTTCTTCAGTGTCCTGCTATTTTAATGCATCATAGACATTTATCCAAGTGTGGTTTTTATCCACGATCCAAAATCTATCATCAATTCACACCTTATCTCAAGTTAGTTTATTAGACTAGCAAGCCAAACAATTTTCCTTATAACATTTCTATTTTTATAGGAACAGTTGACGTCTTCAAACAAAAGAGTAAGTGAAAATTTCACACACTATTTCACACACAAGTTTAGAAGCAGAGGTACTTGAGAACCAGAATGTGCTTTAGTTCCTTAAATTATAACACAGAGACAGACATCGATGCACAGGACCAAGACTAGAAGAGGTTCAACAAAGGCGATCACCTTGCCTGTTACTCTCCACATTGTTAACCTGAACCCTGGTCGACAAGAGAATAGCCAGCAAACACGGGACATGACCTGACAGACTCAGCAAGGATCTGCAGGGAGGTTGTTCCAACTCCTCCCCCAGGATATCCAAATCCTCCATGCTCAAGTCCATCATATAAAATAATAATGTTTTTATATAACCTACATAAATCCTCCCATACACTTTAAATCATCTATAAATTACTTATAATAACTAACACAATGTAAATGGACTTTATATGATATTAGTTAACAATGACAAAAAAGCATATATATTTTCAGTACAGATGCAACAATCATAAGCCTAACTACATTTTTGATTTGTGGTTGATCGAATCTGCAGACACAGAACCTGTAGATACAGAGGACCAACTCTACTGGGCTGAAATTCATAAAAGATGAACTCTAGCTTAAATTGTTTCCTACCCACCATTTCACATAGTTTTTGCTTAACACATTTTATTCCATCTTTTCAGGTAGATGAGTTTGACAGCTTATATATGTATATATCTTAATAAATTAAACTCCAAAGTGAAATTATGTTCATTAAGATCAATAGGTGACTTTCCAAAAGTAATACCGTCAAGGTTATCCACATTCAAATTTGAAGGAGCTTTAAAGTGGGTCTTGGGTTTAATAGCTCCAAGGAACCATCCAGGCCCTCCAAAAGTACAAATAGAAAATTTTGAAACATTTGGCATACATAATATGCCAAATTTATGACAAATTTAAAAATGTAATGAATGCTGTAAAATTGTAGACTAAATTTCCAACAAGTCCTGATCTGAATAAGTTTCATATGTTAACCAAGTTTTCCTTAAAATCTTGTACTTTTATTTTATTAGTAGTTCCTCTGACATTGGTTATCAAAATAAAGAAAGAACCTGAAAGATGATAAAACTTTATGCAGATTGTTATTCAGCCTTCAAATAGGCTCCAGGAAAATCCCAATTTTTAAAAGAAAGCATTGGGCAGCACCTGTGGCTCAAAGGAGTAGGGCGCCAGCCCCATATGCTGGAGGTGGTGGGTTCAAACCCAGCCCCGGCCAAAAACTGCAAAAAATATATATATTTTCCTGATCTAACATCAAATTACTTGTGAACTTATAAACAATAGAAACGTTTCTCTTGCAATTCTGGAAACTGTCACGTTTAAACTTGAAGCAGATGTGGTGTTTGGTGAGGGTTCATTTGCTGTGTCATCCATCACATGGTGACAGAGACTACCTAGCTCTCTGAATTACACTAGTCCAGCTTGCCTTCACCCTCTCTATGTAATCATCTCCCAAAGGCTCCAAATCCTCACAGCATCTCCTTAGGTGTTAGGACTTCAACCTATGAATTTGGAGAGTACACAAAATTCAGAACATAGTGTAGGGCTACTTATGTTGGTTTTACCAAGGTTCAATACTCGTAAGGATTTAGTTTCCCATCTTTGTAGCTGTGTTTCAACCATTGAGAAGCAAGACAGAACAGCACCCTATAATGGTAAATTCCCAAATATTCTCTTATTCATCTCATTGGTAAGGTATTTAGTTTTGCATACCTATTATGCTCATTTCTATCTATCTCTTTTCACTTTGATTACGCTGATACTATTTCTTGAAATTTTTGTCCTTACACTTACCTGGAATTCAAACCATATCAATATTTTAAGGCTCCATTCAGATCTAACTTTCAACTTTAATACCAAGAAGAATATAGCATAGCAACAAAAAAGCATGTGCTCCAAATTTAGACTCCCTGGTGAGGATGCCTAGCTGCATGACCTTAGGCAAGACACTAAATCTTCCGTGCCTCATTTTCATCACTTGTAAAATCAAAATGTTCAACAGAATTGCTGTGAGGATTAAATGAACTGCATGCAAAGTACTATGAACTGCTTGTCATGAAGTAGTCACTCAATAAATGTTAGTTGATATTGTAATTCTTCATTACATATACAGCATATTTTAATGAGTGACAGAGTATATCAAAGATTCTTCAAGCAGGGAAGTTATATGTTAACAACTGCAGATCAAATAAAAAATCTGGTGGCTTCACTGGTAGAATCACAGACAAGACAATAATATGCCAGGCTACTTAAATAGACCTGCTAACGATGATGAAAGGGGTCTGGATCATGACTGTGGCAACAGATTTAAACTGATGAGAAATGTTTAGGAAATAAACTAGGTTGATTGTACTTTCGCTTATTAATTTTAAAATAAGGCAGTTGTTATTTCTTTGTACTTTTTGCAGAGTTGGTTTCTATTCTTATCCTGACACTTAGTAACATGTGATCTTTTGCTAACCCTCTTTTAGGCACTTATTCCACATCTTTTTAAAAAAAGTGAAGAATTGACCCAAATGAAAGTCGTGTTTTTTTAAAACCCTAAAATATATGAATCTCTGAACTAAATTTATCTCGTATTAAATTATAGAATCACAAATTGTATTCTTAGAAGTTAGCACAGTACCTGGACTATAAATATACATTATATGACTAATATTGAATCTCCTAGCCAATAGGTATTAAAGTTAAGACTTTTTTTTTCTATTTTTTTTAATTTATTTATTTTTATTGTTAAATCATACCTGTGTACATTAGTGCAATCAAGGGGTACAATGTGTGGGATTCATATACAATCTGAAATACTCTCATAAAACTGTTCAACGTAGCCTTCATGGCATTTTCTTAGTTATTGTATGTAGGCATTTGTATTCTGCCTTTAGTAAGTTTTGCCTGTCCTCCCTCTTCTTCACCCACCACTTCATTACCACATCTAGTTGCTGGTTACTTTGATTTATACGATTATATTTTAACTGGATTCCTGCAATAGCACCTTGACTGTTCTCTCTGGCTCCAATTAAATCCTCTTGCAAACACACTGAAAAACTGAAGAACTTTGGAGTCAGACGAGAAAGACTTGGGCTTAGTTGAGATTCTTAGTGTACGTTTCTTAATTGTGTGATTCTCAGCAAGTCATGTGACCTCTCTAAACCTGGTTTATCTACGAATCATGGTGGTGATATGAATATTAAATGCTTGCAAAGTGCTTATCATAGTGCCTATTATACAGTAATAACTCAAGAAATGTTAGCTATTAAAGGACAAATCTTGAAAAGATTTGAGCATGCACTTCACAAAAGAGGATAATAAAATGGCCAATAAAAAATGAAAAGATGTTCTTCTTCATTAGTAATCAGCAAAATGCAAATTAATACTTCTGTGAGTACAATTATGTATACACCTGATTAGCAAAATTTAAGAACTAAGAAATCAAGTTGTGGTGAGGATACAGTTTCTTATACACTGCTTCTAGTGTAAATTAATGCAACTGATTGGGAAAAACATTTTATAATTATTAAGTAAATTAAAGGTGCAATACCCCCAAACTCAGCAATTTCTGCCCTTGATATTTATCTTATAGATGCTCTTGTATATATGTGACACAATCTATATATTCTATTAATATATATAAGTATAAAATGATTTGGTTCGTACAGGGCATATACTAACCAAATATATAAATGTTATATATCATATATCATCTAGTATATATATTTGGTTAATATATAAATATGAAAGATAATATATAAATATTTCCATACCATAATTAATGATTCAAATGTCCATCAACAGTAAATGAATAAGTAAATTTTGGTATATTCTCAGGGTAGAATACTATACAAAAATTTACATGAACAAACCACATGCATGAACATGGACAAATCTCACACTGTTTAGCAAAATAATCAGGTGAGTGAGAATATATATGCTATGGTAATGAATATGTGGAGTTGAAGCATAGGCGAAACTAAAGTTTATAGTGTAGAGATGCATCCTTAGGTGGAAAACCTACAAAGAAAAGCAAGGGAATGAACCTGACAGACAAAAGGTAGGACAGTAGTTAGAGATTAACTCTGGTGGACAATGAAAAATCTGCAATCTGAAAGGGCACACGGGCTTGGCAGTAGGCTATTCCTTAGCACCATTCCTTATATGGTGTTTGGTTTCTAATTATTGTTTAACTTGTACCTGTTTCATACGAGTACAAAGTATACGAGTATATGGTGTTTGGTTTATAATTATTCTTTAACTTGCACTTCGTTGATATGAGTATACTCTTGTATGTGTATGAAATATTTCACAATTAGAAAATAAACTGATCATGGCATTCTTCCACTTAAAATCTTTCAAATGCTCTTCTCTTTGTAATAAAATCTAAATTCCTTTGTCTAAGAGATCCTTCGTGATTTGCCCTTGTACCCCTCTTCAGCTTCATCTCTGCCATTACCACTTACACTCCTGCACAGAAAATGATACCTAGTCCCCCCAAACAATCATGTTCCCTCAAACTTCTGATCTATTGGAAAATATCCCCAGTGTGGACTGATCCCTCCTTTCCTCTGGCTAGCCTCTTACTATGCTTAATAGCTCACTAAAATATCGCTTGCTCTGAGAAGGCTTCCTTGACTAATCCGTACCGTATCTTAGATTCTCCTCTGATGCCCTTCCAGTGGCACTCTACGTCTGCCCATGTAACAGCACTTTATAAGTACTACCCTCCTTAGAATACATCTACCCCATTAACAGCACATTTTATTGTAATGTTTGCTTAATTAATTAATGTTTATGACGGAGGCAACATAATATATGTTGTTCCATCACTGGGACTAACACATAACTCAACATAACTCACAAGCTATGCGTTAGATCACAAGGCAGTCTATATATCTAGAGTTATATAAGCCAGTAAGCAAACGAAAGGAAGATATTGATTGCTAGTTCAAAACAGCTTCTTTGCAAGTCTTATGAACACCAATGTCATACTCTGTTTCTCAAAGATGTTATTTGACAGATTATAATGCGTTCATCTCAGCTGGAATCTATTGATTATTGATTTTTGTGACTATGAGGCATCAAGTATTTGATTTAAAAAGATATTTTGTATGTGCTAACATTTTATAAAATCAGTTTTTGAAAGTACTCCAACTAAGCAGACCAACTAGATCTATTTTTAATATTGTTTCAAGCAAAAGGATTTGTAGGCTAAAATGTTTATAAATTGAATTTTATGTAACTGTTATTTCTCTTCCCTTATTTCTGAAGATCTAAATTCTGTGGTTATGTGTGTGTGTGTGCACATGTGTGCTCCTGAAAAGAATTGAGCATCACAATTTAGCTCCAAACCGATTTTTCTACTAAATGACATGGATCAGTAAATTACAGTACTATGCTGCAAATTAGAAAAACCACTTAAAATAATGGTACCCAGCTGTTACTCTGCCACATGAAACTGTAAATTGCAAAGATCATGGTGGCTGTATCATGGTCTTATATGCTGCACCCATCCACCTCAAGACTTGGTAACACTACCTGTAGTACGTACCGTCAATTAAACACT
This sequence comes from Loris lydekkerianus, assembly GCA_963574355.1. NCBI lineage: Eukaryota > Metazoa > Chordata > Mammalia > Primates > Lorisidae > Loris > Loris lydekkerianus. Next base: position 11,444 of record CAUYPK010092152.1, on the reverse strand, counting down.
TTGTTCTATTCACTTCCACTCTTTTAGTTGACATTATCTGAAGCAATATTTCTTTAGATACATATACTAAACCATATGCAATATTTAATTGGTTGTGTCAATCATAGGTTTCCTGCCAAGGAACATTTTGAAACTTGTAACTCACCACTGCCTGTATGGTTTCTCATCTATAGGAAATGGCTCTAATTCAACACCTTCTTGCATGAGTTGTCATAGCGAAGATCTGAGATGGTCCTGCCGTTGGTGTTTCTCATACTAGCCTAAAATTAAAGCAAAAAGATAGATGAGTACAATTTTAAGATTTAAATGGAAATTTTACATGTATTTAGAAGACCAAAAGACTAACATCCAAAACAATCGGTTCCTGGGTGGGCGAGTTGCAGGGGGGTAAAATTGAAACATCTCAAGGTTGTTAACACATCATAATTTAATTGCAAGCACAAGGACTTTAGTGTTATCAGTACCAGAACAGCCAGACATTTTAAAATCTGAACATAAACCCAGTTGGTAAAATAAACCCAAATTATTGCTGGGGTTGATATGATATTTGGGATTTCGTGATATGGACTTGGCTCTCTAAGACAAAGCGTCCCACTTGTCTTGACCGGGAAGCTCCACTGGTACATGTGTCTGCACATTCTGCTCCTCATGTAAGATTTCACTGAACAATGAGTTACTTGTTGTCACAGTTCCTCAATCTCTTCCACCCATGGCACTTAGCAGGGAACCCAGTGGGACACATTCACTCAGTGAATATGTATCATGTCCCTACTGTGTGCTGGGCAGAGTCAGTCCCTGGCAGAGGTGGCAATTTAGTAGGGAATACAGGTAATGCAGGACTAGGCAATTTCTGTTGTGTAAGTGCTGTGATGGCACTTCCTCCCACAAACACTGAATGAACATTGGCAAATAAACAGACTGAAGAGCTCTGCTTCACTACCTATGCTTTCAGAACCTGTTTCCAATGAGCAAGAAAAGGACAATTACTTTAAGCAACTCATTTTAGGGAAACACATAGAGCACTCAGCCAGGCAGATTAACATCTGTACAAACCAGGATCGGTTTTACTTCTATGAAGACAAGTCACTGAGATGGATCTCAAGAACTTTTAAATCACTGCTGCTTTTTTTTTTTTTTTTTTTTATTCCTATCAGAAAAGTAGTAAAAAATCTGTTTATTGCTGTTCAGGCCACTTACAAATGTCTGATTGTCCTGTAACGGAGCTTCACCTTAGACTAGCACTCCACACAGACTCCAGAGTGCTGTGGTTGCAAAGGCTTCTAAGGAGCCTCCGGTCATTTCTTTCTCCATTGAAAGCTCCAATTTCCATTCCTAGGAGCACGATTTCCATAAGCTTATGCATTTTACATCTCACATTCACCAGGGATAGGAAGAGTGAGAAAGGCCATGGTGGCTAGCTATTGACCAAAAATGTGAAGCTAGAAAATCCCTTACCAAGAATAAGCAGGCGTTTGAGGTCTACTTTTGAAACCTAAAATGTGTCTTTCTATTTATGGAATTTCAATATCACCTGATGTTTCCTCTTAGCTTTTACCAAGATTCATAATAAGAAATGAAGCTTCTCACCATTAAATACAGAAAATACAGTATCTACAGCATACAGATATTTCATTTTCCCCTCCTTTGCCTTGATTTGCTTATAGGATAAAATGTACTCCAACTGAAAAATCTTTAGTCAGAACCTTACAGCTTCATATGAATAGATAGGTGAATTTCTAAAACTGCAGGCTCCAATTCTAAATTACATTTTCTCTTTCAAAAAATCAATATGCAGCATGATCTTTTATCTGAATCAGCAGTCCAGTGTCTCGTCTCAGACTTATGTAATGCAACAGATATATGCAATATGCTCAAGAAACAAATGGATTCTCTTCTTTACCAATAAACATCTGTCCTGGTGGTCTACAGGCTCAACTTCTTCCACAAGTGCTTGTGGAAGAAGGTACAGTGATAGATGTGTATTTGGTAGGAGGGGGGCACTCAGCAAGCCTGTATCAAACAGAGTTGTACCCTGTTCTTGTCATTAGTGAACACTTTGTGCCTCTTTTTGCATCATTGTTGCAATGTCCAACCAAAAGCTTAAAAGAGACTACAAGAGAAAATAAAACAATAAGGAAAAATTTTTAAATATCAAATTTTTTGCGCTTATTCTAACTAAATGAAGTGTCTCTTGCTGTGAGTCCATTACTCTAATTAGAAACCAAGCAATCATTTGATCTGAAGACACCAATCCAAATCCTTTAGATGTCGATGTGACCAAAGGCCAGAACGAAGGCAAGAAGGGAGAACATCTACCCCACTGTTAAACAAACAAGAAAACCCTTAATTTCTCTTTATCTCTTCTCATCACGAAAAAAAGGCTTTGTAACTAAGCTTACATTCAAAGAAACATTCATTCACATGAAGCCACAACAAAACTTTAAAAATATATAAATATGCCTTTAAACATGGGAAGCTTTTTCAGATTACTTAGGTTAGGCAAATTATCTTTGCTTATGATATACCTATACGATATACTAATGAGGGAAATGCTGTGAATTTTCCTATACATTGAAAATGCTTGTATTTTTGAGCATCCACAATAAACCCGCAGTTCATTATAACTTTGAAAAATATTGACCACATACTATGAAACTATTAAGTACCAACAGCTACAGACATACCAGACAATGACAGCAAAAACACACTCAGTTCCTCTGGGATCTGTTCATAAACATCCCCTTCCAGCATGGCAAACACACTCCTCCCAACAGCAGATGCTGTTTTGAGGCGAGCAAGCAGGAAGCTGGAGGCAACTGATTTTTCCACTCTATATAGAATTTCTTACTGCCTCATTATCAAATCTTTTTTACTGAAACTGCAAAGATTTTCTAAGAAAAGGAGCCCCTCAAATTAAAGACACTTTGCTACAGCAGGAGGAAATGATTATGCAAATGAGGAAGCATGATGACTCTGAGATTTAAGGTCATACCTCCTTTGTCATCTGATTCTCAAGTCCCAGTGTGGAGGGAAGGAAAGCCAGTTTGCTCTGTGTGATAAAATAAGCTAATCCAACACTTTACGTCAATTTTAGAGTAAGAGCAAGGTAGAAATGGGACTACATACCTAAGGCAGCAGAACTGCTACACCCAAACTGTCCAGCTCCTAAAATCTAGTGGTTCCCAAGTGGCATCAGAAGCTCATGAGCTCATTCATGAACACAATTATCTATATTTGCAACATATATCCTCACATAAGGTAGAAAATTTACAGAAGCTTTTCTGAGAGAAATGGTCATTACTGCAACCATTTTAAATATGTTGATCAGTGCTCTGTGAGCTCTTCCAGGGTCTAACAACTAGCACATTGGGGATAGAAGGAGATATTGGACCTTGAGCTGGCAATTCCTGGTGCACCATAACCATTTTCCTTAAATCTGAACTATGGCCTGTCCCATATGACTTAGCCTGCTTCTTCCTAGTTTCTTCATGAAAGTTATCTTCCACACAGCAGAAACAGGCAGGGCTGCCGTACATACACCGTCAGGCTCTGCAGCAAAGCAAGCCCGTGTAAACAACCTTGTGATTGCCTCAGAGCCTACTGCCTTGGGATAAGCCATTCTTCTTCTGTGACTAAATTGCAGTTTCCTGGGAAGTTATCTGTTTAAGGGGGCAAAAGCAGAGACTCGGTCTCCATCTAGATTTGAATGAAGGAAGAAAAAAAGAAAATATACATATGCATAATTTTTTTTGAAATATCTATAACCTGATTTACTGGAAGATTTTTCAGTAAATCACATTTATTTTGCTGAAGGCACAAGTATATGAATTCTGATTAAACATATTGCCATGCTCATTTCTTTTTTTTTTTTTCCCCAAAAGAGCTCTGACATTTCTAGGGGACACGGTATCCCAGCACAAAATACCTGGGAACCTTGCCATTAAAAAAAAAAAAAAAAATGCTGCTTGCTTTGACTAGATCACTTTCTTAAAGGGACCCCTTACTTATATGACTGCAGTGACAGTGTTTCTTCTCATCTTGAACCTGAGCTCTATTCTGCTTTCCTCTCTCCAACACCAAATTTAGCCTAGAGTCACTCTGCAGGAGTAATGTCATTAGTTTTTCACCTAAAAAAATTGTGTGTGTGTGTTTGTGTGTGTATACATATATGCATATACATATATCATTCCAAATATTTAAGTGACAGCTCTCTAGAAACAAACATATATGCATTCTAAAAGACATCATTTTTTAACGTTTCATGGAACCCACGGCATTTCTCAGATGAGGACCTGAGGTCAGCACTCCTGACAAGCACAGCTGTTTTCACCCCCGCCCCCCACCCCATGTCCCCACCCCCGCCCCCCCCCCCGTCCCTGCTGTGTGTGTGTGTGTGTTTTTCTCTTCCATTCCGGAGCTGCATTGGTCTAAAAGCCCCCAGTCACAATAAGAATGCTCTCTCCCAGCCTCAGCTACCCTTCACTTCAAACAGAAAGGTTTCAACACACCCAAGTCTGGGAAGGGATGTTCTCCCCAGAAGGAAAAGCTGGTGCTCAGAGCCTCGGAGATACTTCACTTCATTAACCTGCTTCCACCCCACCTCTCCCAGCTCTCCCATCCTCCTCCCGCCCCACCAGGAGCAATCAATAGACATCACCCCACCCTCGGAACGCAGATTGCAACCCAGAAGGAGCAAAGAGCTACCTACCATTCCGTGCGGAGACCTGCGATCCTGAGCCGGCGGCGTTTGCCCCAGAAACCCTCCCTACTTGCGTTCCAGTACCCACATTGCAAACTGGGATAAGGAGGAGACTCTTTGGAGATGAGCAGATTGTTTAAAATTAATGATGGACTGGTGATTTCCAAGAAAACACAATCTCAAACTCGCTGAAGCCCTTGAGAATTGAGAGGTGAGGAGAAAAAAAGAAAATTTGTAAAAATGAAAAAAGAAAAGAAAAAGGTAAGCACAGAACAAGCACCACCCAGCCCCATAAAAATAAAAAGAGAAGGGGAGGTTGAAAGAAAAAAGCAGCAGAGTGGCTTGCTGAATCACCCTCTTTCACTGCCTGGAAACCATTGTGCAGCGTGGTGCTGCCTGTACCATTGTGGAACCTACTGGAGGAGACGGACGGAGGGCTTGGGGAATGGGGTTGCTATGGCAACCGAAAGGAGCGCACTTGACGTCAAAGCCCAGAGAGGTCTGGGGAGGAGGAAGCCGAGGAAAGAGGAAGAGGATAGGTCTGTGTGCGGCCGCAGCTACCGTGTTTCCCGGCGAAATGAGGACCGGGCAAAATTGGAAACGAATAGGTCTGCCAGCAGCCTCCTCTACCTGGAGGAACGTTCCCACTCCGTGCAGCCTGCAGCCCCGGCCCTGCGGACAGCAGCAGCCAGGAACAAACCCCAGCCGACCAAAACACCCTTGGAAACGCAGTCGCCTCTGCTTTCCAACTGTCCCACCAGTATCTCGAAATCTTAAACAAGTTTAGAGGTGGGAATAACCTCAGAGGAGAAATAAGCACTGGAGTCTCTCATGAGCCCCAGGGGCCATCTGCACAGCACTATTCTTCTTCTGTTTTCTTGTTTTCATAAAAATTCTAAATAAATATCCACAAAACCAAACTCAACAGACTAATATTTAGATTGCAATCTGTGTATAGAAAGAAAATATGGATAACATGAGTTAACAAATCAGCATTTTTTTGTTGTTGTTGTTAACTGCAGATAATTTTCTGGAAAACTGTTACAAATTGCACTATTTGGGGAAAATACCTCAATTTTATTTAAGTAATTTTGTCTGCCTTTGATTGTCATAAGGGCATTAAAATCTCCATACAGTTTTAATATCTACATATAATACTTTCTTGGAATGAGAGCAGTTGGAATAGTGGAACAGTGAAACCACTGTTAAAAAAATTAAGTTTATCAATTTTTTGAAACGCGGAAATTTTTCAATACAAAAGTTGCTTAAACCAACCCCAGCTCTTGAACTTCTCAAATTGTATGGTCTAATCCAATTCCTTTTTTTTTTTTTTTTTCTTAAATACTTTAGAGGTAGGTTTCTGTTTATTGCAACCAAGTAGTGCTGAGTTTTATATGATTACATTTTATGTTTTTGCTTTTTTTCTTACTTTTTGATATAGAATTCCACTGTGTTGCCATGCTAGAGTGCTCACAGCAACAACCTCACACTCCTGGGTTCAAGTAATCCTCCTGCCTCCTGAATAGCTAGAACTATAGGTGCCTGCCACCATGCTGCACTAATTTTTTTTCTATTTTTAATAGAGACAGGGTTTCGATCTTGCTCAGGCTGATCTCAAACTCCTGAGCTCAACGGATCAGCCTGCCTTGGCCTCCCAGAGTGCTAGGATTACAGAGGTGAGCCACCACACTTGGCCCTTTTTACATTTTTGAGCTAGGATACTTACATGAACAAGGAGCTTCTTCCATACATAAACATAAAAGAAGTAACATGCAACAGATGTAAACTCAGCAGTGATTGTAGACATTGAAACACATATACCTGTAAGGGACCACTATAAGGTTTTGTTGTTTCTGTTGTGGCCCTTGCTTGTGTTATTTTATTCAGGAAGAAAACTTAGAAAAAGAAAGGATTGGGTGAGTTTTCTGTCATTCTAGTCTGTTGGATAAGTTTGGGGATGTCCTTTTGCTCTAATTTCAAGTTCAACAAGAATCAACTCGTAACTTTTAGTCTTCACAGTGTGTCTACCTACAAAGTCACTTATCTCATATAAAAATAGGGATTGAAACTGGATGAGGTGCCTCAGGCCTATAATTCTAACACTCTGGGAGGTGGGAGGATCACTTGAGATCAAGAGTTTGAGACCAGCCCAAACAAGAGGGAGAGCCTATCTCTTCTAAAAATAGGGGAAAAACTACCCAGACAACATCATGGCACAAACCTATAGTCCCAGCTACTCGGGGGTACTGAGGCAAGAGGACTGCTTAAGCCCAGGAGTTTAAGATTGCTCAGTGAGCTATAATGACACACCACTGCACTCTAGCCAAGGCAACAGACCAGGATACTGTTAAAAAAAAAAAAAAAAAAAAAAAAAGGGGGGGGTGGGGAGGCTTGATAGTCAAACAACTTTTTATACATAGTACTTAGCATTCTGGCTTTTTAATTACTGTATTTAAGTTCAGATACCAAAGGTCAGTTCCCTAATCCCACTTCTGGGTACACACCCAAAGAAAGTGAAATCAGTATATTGAAGAGATGTCTGTCTGCACTTACATGTTCATTGCAGCATTATTCACAATAACCAAGACAGGGAAACAACTCTCATACATTATTGGTAGGAGTATAAAATGACAAAAGTATCAAGTAAAAGTTTGGCAATTTTTACAATATTAAAGTATGACTCAACAATTCTATTTATGGGTATTTGCTCAAGGAAATAGAAACATATGTCCACCCAAAAAAAGGTTATACATAAATCTTTATGCCTGCCTATTTTGCAATAGGCAAAAACTAAAAATAACCCAAAGTATATCAATAGGAGAACAGATAAGTAAATTATGGTATACACTCAGTCCCCCATATTGGCAGGTTTCACATCTTCAGATTCATTCGACTTCAGATCAAAAATGTCAAGGAAAAAAAGCCAGTCACGGTGGCAGCTGCCTATACTCCCTGTTACTCAGGAGGCTGAGGCCAGGAGTTAGAAACTGCAGTAAGCTGTGATCATACCACTGCACTTCAGCCTGAGCAACATAGCAAGACCCTGTCTCTATTTTTAAAAATTAAGCAATATAAAAAATAACAATATGGCAATGAAAAACAAGAGAAGTTTTAAACACAACACAGTATAACCCAGGGGTCCTCAAACTTTGGCCCACGGTCCACATGAGGTGGTGTGATTGTATTTGTTCCCGTTTTATTTTTTTACTTCAAAATAAGATATGTGCAGTGTTCATAGGAATTTGTTCATAGTTGTTGTTTTTTTTTTAAGCTATAGTCCGGCCCTCCAACGTTCTAAGGGACAGTGAATTGGCCCCCTGTTTAAAAAGTTTGAGGACTCCTGGACCATTTGCATAGCATTTACATCTAAGTAGATATTATAAGTAATTTAGAGATGATTTAAAATATATGGGATATACATTACTAGTATGTGTCCCTAATAATTCAAAATTAAAAAATAATAATAAATATATGGGAGGATGTACATAGTTTAATGCAAATACTATGCCATTTTACACAAGGGACTTGCACATCCACTGGTTTTGGTATGAAAGGGTCTTGGGATCAATCTCCCTGAGGAAACTGAGGGAAAATTGTATTCAAATAATATGTACATAGGTCAATACCAAAGTTTTGAGACATACTGTGTAATGATCCATTATTTCACTGGTAAAAAAACATGATCAACAGCATCCTTTCTGATTTACCACGGCAAATTTCAACCTGCTTAGATTATCGCTGATGCCAGGAGGGCTTCATTTGTTTCTGTCCATGTGGATTTTACATTTTTGATTTTCGCATATTTCAAAAAACCAATCATCTTCATCCAGTAACTGTCAATTTTATTTATCTTTTATTTTTATTAATGTCTTTTCAATTGATAAATCATAACTATATGTATTTATGTGTATTTATGAGGTATATTGTGATGTCTTGATATATAAGTGTGTACAATGTGAAGTGATTAAATATTAGCCAAGAACCATGACCATCACCTCCCATCGTTTACATTGTGAGATATTTGGAATTCACTCTCTTAGCTATTTTGAGATATACATGATTGTTGACTGCAGTCACTCAGCTGTATAACAGATCTCAAAACTTACTCCTCCTACCTCACTGAAACTTTAATCAACTGAAACTCTACTTAACTGAAAATCTTATTAGCCTTTTTTGCTTTTTAGCATTAGTTACAAAAAGTAATAGATTCCAACCTTGCTTATAGATTTTGGGGTGTATTTTACTAAATGAGCTTTAATTCTCAGCCTACTCATTTCAATAATATTTAAATTATTAAAATGATCTTTCAAATTTATTCTATATACTTCAGGAAAATTAATTTCCTAAAAATTTGATTATTTAATACAATTTAATTTTTTTAAAAACCAACACCTAATTAGTTCCTTTTCCTTACTGTATAAAATCACCAACTCTTGAAGGTTGTCAATAAGATGATTTTATTTATCATTGTATTTCTCTATTGCTATTTCTCAATCCAATACAATATGTTTGAGAGGCTTACTTCCTGCTCAAATAATTTTTTTCATTAAAAAGAGAAAAAAATAGAACAGCTAGCTATAGGGATTATTGTGAAATAGAACAATGATTGCGAAAAAGAACCCCAGGCACAAGGTTTGCATATAATTGCACCTATTATATAAACTCCCACAGAAATACCTAATTCCTTTGATTTGGCACTCACCATAATGTGGTTTGTATTACCTTAAGTTTAAAAATATATAGTCTCATTTTATACTTGACTATTACTTTATCCTCTTTATTTCCCAATGTCTTCCCTGAAAATTCCCTTCTCCAAAAACCTAGCAGATCATCTTATATATATGACAGATGAGCAGAAGATATTTATGGTTGATTATAATTACCTGTGGTTTATAATTCTTTTTACCAGTTATCAAAACATTTTATTTTAAATATTATGGAGCGTTAAGCTTTGCTATATCCAGTATTAAAACAGGTAACTTCTGTTACAATGTTACATATTTCAACTTTGTGTTGAAGTATAGAAACACTGCTTCAAATTCTTTTCAAAGTGCTTTCAAATAAAATTGAATTTAATATTAGACGTCTGACTAGAATCCTATCAGTACTATCAATCATAAGATTTTTTTAATGAAGAGTTCTAAATGAATAAATCATTATAAGTTTGCATTTCAAAAGCATACAATATATTTATTACAGCATCTCTATATTCAAGTTTTATTTTATGGCATGTGTATGTTCTGAGGTAGGACTAAAGATGTTCAGGAATATTTCTTACTCTCCAAACCAGGAGATTTCCCTTCCTTTATAAATATAAACTTCAGAATATTGCATTTTTCATAATGAACTACTGAAACATGCAACAACACAGATAAATCTCAAAAACACTATGTTGAGTGGGGGGGGAAGACAAAAGAGTATATCCTACACATACCTATTTATTTATTTATTTGAGACAGTCTCACTCTGTTGTCCTCAGTTGAGAGCTGTGGCATCATAGTTCACAGCAACCTCAAACTCTTGGGCTCAGACAATCTTCCTGCCTCAGCCTCCCAAGTAACTAGGACTACAGATGCCCACCACAATGCCCAGCTATTTTTAGAAACAGGGTCTCACCCTTGCTTAGGCTGGTCTTAAACTCCTGAGGTCAAGGGATGCACCTACCTCAAACTCCCAGAGTGCTAGGATTATAGCCATGAACCACTGCACCCAGCCAATATATCCATCTATACAAAGTTTCAGAACGTACAAAACTATTCTATGGTGATGGAAATAAGGCTACAATTTTCTGCTTGATGGAGGCAAATAGTTGAGGACTATCTTGATGGCAAGCAGGATATTTCTGAAGTGATGACAATGTTCTACATCTTCATAGAGGTGTGAATTATCTGGACATGTGCATTTGTCAAAACTCCTCAGAGTATAACTGTTAACATCTGTACATTTCACCTTATGTAAGTTAAATGCCATTACAAAAATTTTTCAGTCAGGTGGCACCTGTGGCTCAAGGAGTAGGGTGCCAGCCCCATATACTGGAGTGGTAGGTTCAAACCCAGCCCCAGCCAAAAACTGCAAAAAAAATTTCCAGTCAATTCCTAAACAGAAAACTGTCGAGTGGAGCCAATAAGTTCATGTTCCCAAAACTGCAAACCTGATCTATCACCTTGAATCTTGATTTTGCAGAGCCAGCAATAAGAAATGCCACACTCAGAGTCACCAAGATCTTAAGGCACCTAGCAAAACCTCACAGGTAAGTTAGACAATTGATGGAGATTTCCATAATAAACTGCTGGTGAGAACACAGACATTTAAAACACATGCTAAATCGTGGAAGAAGCCCAAGTGCCCATCCACCCAAGAATGGATCAATAAATTGTGGTATATGTACACCATGGAATATTATGCAGCCTTAAAGAAAGATGGAGACTTTACCTCTTTCACGTTTACATGGATGGAGCTGGAACATATTCTTCTTAGCAAAGTATCTCAAGAATAGAAGAAAAAGTATCCAATGTACTCAGCCCTATTATGAAGCCAATTTATAGCTTTCATAAGCTATAACCCAATTATAGCCCAAAAACAAGGGTAACGGGTGGGGAGGGGTGGGGGGAGGATGGGTGGATGGAGGATTGGTGGGACCACACTTATGGTGCATCTTACAAGGGTACATGTGAAACTTACTAAATGTAGAATATAAGTGTCTTAATATAATAACTAAGAAAATGCCATGAAGGCTATGTTATCC
>CAUYPK010092148.1:0-12182 GCA_963574355.1 Loris lydekkerianus | reverse complement strand
GCCCGTCTTGAGAACAACACCCCCCCCCCCCAAACCCACACAAAAAAAAAAAAAAAAAAAAAAAAAAAAAAAAAAAAAAAAAAAAGACTGGCAGGTGACTTCACCACATGCCTTCTGTGTGAAAATATAAACTTCTCTAGTTTGGGTTGATACCTTCTCAGGGTGGGTCAAAGCCTTTCCCACAACAGGCGAGAAAACCCATGAAGTTGTCTCCAACCCCCTTCACCACATTATTCCTAGATTCAGCCTCCACAACTCCATTCAGAGTGACAATGGCCCAGCTTTCATTAGCCAGACCACCTCCCAAACCTCACAAGCCCTAGGAGTTCAGTGATGCTTACATGTGGCTTACAGGCCCCAATAATCAGGGAAAGTAAGAACAAATGAACAACATCCTTAACCAACATCTCACTAACTTAGTACTCCAACACAAGCAAGATTGGATTAAACTTCTTCCCATCACTTTACTCTGCATTCACTTCACTACTTGCACAACTTCTTTTACAGCCCTTTTGAAATAATGTATGGCAGAACTATTTTGGGCCCTGGACCCCCTCCACATTCTTTTATAGGAAACTATTTTCCCATCTGCTAGGAAATGCAGGATGAACTTAGAAAAACAATAAACCACCTTCTACCCCAACCCTCAGCAGAGAAAATCAAAGACCATTTGGGAGGGGAGCAAGTCTTCCTCAAGTCTCCCTTGCCTTGCAGGACCCTATCTCCTCACTGGACAGGTCCTGACACAGTTATTTTCAGTACTCCCACAGTCATTCACCTTGTGGACCCCCCGGGCTGGATCCATTGATCCCGAATAAAGCTGTGTCCTACAGAAAAACCTCCAACACTGGATGACTCCTGCTGGAAATCACAAGTACTATCCCCTGCCATCTTAAAACTCACCAGGATCCCTGAAGAGTCCACTTTTCCACAAATGTGTAACATTCATGTCCAGTTCTTTCATTTTCTCCATGACTGTTCTCAAGATGCCTGACTTCTCTCACACATTCAAAATTGGGATGACCTCTTTGAAGTCTTTAAATATCGGTGCTACAAGGCACCTTCTAAGACTGTCCCTCTAAAGAAACCCAATTTTTCCTCTCCCTACTTCTTTTCCTCTGGCTACCCCTCTTGTCAATTCTGACCCTTCTCCCCTCCCCATTGACCTAGACTGAATGCGCAGGCTGTCTTTCTACCTGACCCTCCTATATTTGTAAGTATCTTACTAACCTCCACTCTCATGTCCATTATGCCTGATTCTTACCTGAAACCCCCCTTTTTGCTAGCTACTCTTACAAGCCAGCACACTATTATGATGTTACCAAAGCTTCTGAATGTTCTTATGGAGGAAAGAAGTACTGGATCAGTAAAACAAAAAATGCTAGATGCCCCAGAGGTAAAGTTGGGGCTACCTTCTGCTGGACATACCTCACACATGTAAGATTATCAGATAGAGTTCAGGACATAGCAAATGAGCACAACATGAAAGAAAACATAGAAAAACTCTCCTTTCATCTAACCTTACCACCCTATAAAATATTAGACCCCATTGGCCTGCAAGACATATGGCAATACCCCCTTATTCCCTTGCATATACCTTTTTCTCAGCTGTCCAGAACTTTACTTCTCTCCTCACCCTCTCAGTATGCTGGACGTGCCTTTCTCTATACAAAAATCTTTTCAACTCTATACTAGTACCTGACACATATAACTCTTCCATTCCAGCAGAAAATAACACAGCTCTGTTCAGCCCCATAGCTAGAGACTTTCCACCCCTACTCTCCCCCAATTTAACCTGCTTCAATCTCACTGGTACAGGAAAGTCTGTAGGCTTTATAAAACCTAATCTCTAGTCTTTCAATTCAACTTTTCCCTGTATTCCTCCAGAAATATTCTTTTGAGGCTGCTCCATTTATTGGTGCCTACACATTAACCATTCTGGTCTTTGCATTTGAGTTTTCCTCCCCCCGCCCCCCCAGTTTCCCTTGTGAATGACTCCTCCTTAATACAGGCCCTGACACATCCCCCAACTTCCAGAAACAGAAGAGACATTATATTCCCTATACTCCTTGGAACAAGTATAGTGGCTGGAATTGGCACAGATATTGCAGATATTAATACATCAACCCATTTTTTACCATCAACTCTTCCTAGAATTTAATGAAGACATGGGAAGAGTAGCAGATTCTTCAGTCACCCTAAAATCCCAAATTAATTCTTCAACTGCAGTAGTATTCCAAAATCATTGAGCCTTAGATTTAATTACAACAGAAAAAAGGGATGCATGTATTTCATTGGGAGAAGAATGTTGCTTCTTTGTAACCCAGTCAGGAATAATCATGGGCAAAGCAAAAGAACTCTGCAAATGGATCAAACAGAAAGAAACAGACCCTGAATCTAATTCCTAGTCCTTATTTGATTCATGGCCTCCTTGGTTATTGTCTATGATAGGACCACTAATTATGATTTTCTTTATTCTTAATTTTGGACTGGTAATCTTCTGTTTCATCTCTCCATTTATTGACTATGCACTCACCCAGAAAACAACGGCTCATATCCTTGCCCTGTGTGGATATCAACCATTCAAAGTTGAAGATCCAAGAGTGTTCATGTAAACATTGCTCCCTTCCCCTCTCCTTTACCTGCTCCTCATTTTCCTTTTTCTTACAGACAGCCTGTGTAGCCCCTCATCCATCAGGAAGCAGTCAAAGAGATACCACACCCATCATCCTGCCTCCATATAATAGACTAAAAAGACTGGGAAGATAGAGTCAAATGTAGGAACCCCATCCAAATAGAGTGGACCTGGCTAAATGGATGACACCTCACTGCCACCCTCCCAATGGATGTCCTACCTTGGAAAGGTGGATGGGCCAATCCCCTACCTTTCTCCACAGATGTCCCACTTATGAAAGGTAAATGGGCCATTCTCCCCACCCTTCTAACCTTTAAAACCCCCACCCACCATTACCCATGTGCTGACTTCTTTCTCAAACTCAACTCTCCCTCATTGAGGTGGAATAAAGGTCTCTGTTGCCCACACAGAACATGGATTCTGTTTTCCTCTTGTTTTGCATCTCAGAATAATTTTTATTTTCAGTCTTTGACTTCTCTGTACAACCAGGTTTTGAGTCCTGAGAGTATTGTATTTTCCATCAATGTTTGACATGTGTAGTTCCAACACTGGTTGTTCAGGGGTCAGTGGTATAGTTACTGTCTTTGCCTGCCCAGAGTCCATTTCTCCTTTTCTGGTCATGGAACCCAGAGTTTCCTTTGGGGAGGGGGCTCTTTTTATCCAGGCTTTCAGTCCTAGTTTTTTAGGTGTGGCTCTATCTGTAATGCCAGAGGTTGAACACATAAGCCTGGTCCATCAGAGGGCTACATATTCATAACTATAGGGCTTGGTTTAGATGCATACATGTGACCCACACCCAGCCAATCAGCACAATCTCATACTACTTTAGCTTCAGTAATTATTTCAATATAGGCAAATTGGGTTAATGGAAGTGAATTTAGGAGTTACTGAGAGGAAGAGTTCTTTTTTCTATTGGGCTTTAAAGTTGGAAGATGGTGGTTGGGAGCTGCTGGCAGCCTTCTTGGCACTATGTAGAGCCTGAGAGTGGGGTCAAGGTGGAGAAACACATCATGGCAGGATAGTGGTAATTTTTTCTGAGACCTAAATTATGCTTTTCATACAGCTATAGAAAAAAATTGTGATTTTCAGAAATATGAGTTGTTTTATGGTTTCATTTTTATGTTTGCTTAAGCAGTCTGAGTTGGATTTTTCTGCTTTTGCAGTGCTAAACATCTCCACTAGTCTAAACAAAAAGATATTTCTCTGCTGTTAGTTCTTCTGTGGTTTGAAAGTTCCTTCTAAAACTCATGCAGAAATTTATTTATTTCTTCTTTTTTAATTTTCTTTAAATTTCAACTGGCTTTCACTCATTTTAGTTTGAGTTTCTTTTCTTTAATTTTTTTTTTCTTCCTTTAGCGATTCTCTTGCCCTTTACCTCCCAAGTTTCTGGGACTACAGGTGCCCACCACAATGCCTTTTTTTTGTTAGAGACAGGGTCTCCTCCGGCTCACTCTGGCTCAGGATGGTCTTGAACCTCTGAGCTCAGGCAATCCACCCACCTTGGCCTCCCACAGCACTAGGACTCCAGGCATGAGCCAGCACACCTGGCCTCATGCAGAAATTTAATTGCCATGAGGATAGTATTGAGATGGGACTTTTAAGAGGTAATTAGATCATAAGGGTTTCACCCTTATGAGTGAATTAATGCCATTAGGAATAGGTTGGTTATATTGGGAGTTTGGTCTCTTTCTCTCTCTGTCTTGCATGATTTCTCACTCTCTTGTTCTGCCCTGTGATATCTTCCACCTTGTTATGGTGCAGCAGAAAAGCCCTCACAAAATGTGGTCCCTTGAACATAGACTTCTCAGTCTCCATGGTCAAATAAATCATCTCTTCATAAATTGCCCAGTCTGTGGTACTATGTTATAGCAGCAGAAAACAGACTTGATAGGTTTCCATGTTGTCGTTCGCTTAAATAGGGCACTGATAGTGCTAGCTGACCATTGTCAGAACTTAAAATGTTCTGTTTCAATAGAGTGACTTGAATAATTCATCATTGATAATTTGAAGAAACACTCTTATTCATCTTGTCCATTTTTCTAGCACATTCTTAATTCTTTTAACTTTTACCTGCCTTAATACTTGTTACTTCCTAAGATGATAATTTGAGAAAATATTAGGTAACATGAGTAACTTCATGCTTTTTTTTTTTTTTTTTTTGACCAGTCAAGTTAGTGGCATGTGGATAAATTTTCATAGTCCTACACTTAGTAACAACTTAAAACCTAATATTAGAATTGCATTCTGGTACATGTCATGATTTGTAGAGAGATTCACAAGCTCGAATTTTCAAAAGCCAACACAAACTAGTTTACTCTAACCAAAGCAATGTTTCCCCGTACATGGTGGAAAGATTCAATGTTGCAGAAAGTTTTTATTGGTTGGATATTGATCAAATTCAAGTCAGGTTTTTTTTTTTGTTAAGAAGTTCCAGGTAATGATGTATTTTATTATTCCTGAAAATAAGTCATTTCATCACTTATTACTTATGGCATGAAAATGCAGCTGTAACATATACAAACCATGGTTTCCTTCAGAGTTCTCACAAATTATCTGCTTCCTCCAGTGTTTTTCAATGTTATTTATCTCAGGACACACTTGAACTTGTAGTTAAACTTCTGTGCCACACTTACATTATGTTTATCAAAAAAAAAAAGTTAAAAAAGAATATGTTTATTGTGCTTTGAATTTCTATTGAAAATAATTTAATTAATGATTTTTAAAAGTTTTCTTAGCACAGCTAAGATCCTCTCACAGCACACCAGAGTGTTTCCATGCACCAGTTGAAGATCATTGGCCTAGTCATTTGTTCATTTATGCATTCATTCACTCATTCAACAAGTGCTTGTTGATCACTCAGTCACTACTTTTGGCACTGGGGACACAGAAAATTGATCTTTACTCTTAAGGAAAGCATCTGAATTAAACTCCTAATGCTTGTTTTAAAATTAAGAAATGGAATCCTAGGAAAATTTTAATATGGCTACTATATAAAGTATGCTCTTATCATAGATACTGGATAAAATTAGTGGTCCCTAAACTTCTATTTCCAGGATGCCACCCTTAGATAATCTGAGGCATAGGTTGGGGATTAGGGCCAAGAATCTGCATTTCCAGCCAGCTTCCCTGGGTTTGTGTTCTAGATGCTCAGCTGCTCATACTTTAAGAATAATGATTGTATAGGATTATTGCAGTATTGGAAATAGGAATGTGTGAGAAAAACATATAAACACATTATACTGGAGGAGGGATAAAATTTCTTGGATAGAATCCAAGGTAATATAATTCTGGTTTATAAGTCCAATTTCACCTTTCTCTGTGTCCCCCAAGCTACTTTACTTCAAGTAAACTACCTCCTAAGAATGTTTTAGCATTTTAGCTTACAGAACACCTTTTGTCTCCCCAACCATGAAATGTTCCTCATCCTGTTCTTTTCCTAGAGTATCTAATTTTCACCCATCACCAAGAACCTGCCTAGCTGAGTGCTCTTCCAGCTTTAATTGGCATGAACATCACCCAAGGATATTGTTAAAATGTAGATTCTGACTCAGTAAGTCTGGACCAGGGCTCAAAATTTTGCATTTCTGTTGGAGTCTTGCCCTGGGAACAGGGTCTGCTAAGACCTGTAGAAACTGGTGGCTATCAACTGAAGAATTAAAAAGTTGGAAATGATGGTAAAGAAAGAGACATGAGACAGAGTAGAATTAAAGGTGGGAACTCAGGGGTCCATTGCCTGTCTGTAGGCTTTCAGGATTGGCCAAGAGTGTTTCCTCCACTCTAATTTTATTGAAGTCTATTTGCCTAGTGGGTAAGATGAGGGAGGGGAACAAAGATACCAGTAGTTTCTCTGATTGATCATATTAGCTTCTATTATTATTAACCTTAAGGGTAGCCTTGAGAAATATGAAAACTGAGCCTTGTATTGGGAGAGCCTCCCACTTGAGGTCACACACATTTCTAGGGAGGTGTTAAACTCTGCTAGTTCCCTGTGTAGTAAAACACCACCAGTGTTAATCTCCTCTGAGGAATTGGTGGGAGGGAGGAATTTTCCTCCAATCACCACCACAGAGGATCTTCCTATATGATAAGGGATAAAAGTTCTTCTGTACATATGTCAGAGCTTGAGCTACTCCCTTGACCACTGCCCCAGGTAAATGAAAATCTCCACAATGGGTATCTGCTTTGCCTGTTTAATGGGCAGGAAATGCCCTAGAAGATGTATCTTTTTCTAGGATTTGCCACAGTCTCTTCTATGGGGTCTCTTCTTTTCTTCCTCAGAGAGCTCACAGATCCAGCAGGGTGTTTGTAAGCTGTATCCGCAACAGGCTAGAATTTCAGAAAAGGCAGGAAGCTTGCTAGCAATGACTAGCTTAAGTGTAAATTAGCTGACTTTTCTTTGTTCTGACTCACTCAGCTTACTTTTTAATTTTTCTCTTTTTCTGAGTGTGCTTTCCTTTGCCCAGAATGGGGCCTTTGGTCCCCATTCTCCCTGCACCTTTCTAACAGACTCCCAGGCAATACTGATGTTGTGGTCCATAGAAAATTCTTAGAGCAAAGGGTGATTCCACCCCATGATTATTTTTCACTGTTTGCTAGATGAGCATGTAAGGTGAAATTGGATTTGGGGCTCCTGGAGTAGTGATTAACTAGCCTATATTAAGTTCTCTCTTCTCACAATCTTGGTGAAAGTCCAATTCTATGACTGTTTCTTCTTTATGGTCATTGTTTCTAGGTGCCTGACTTTCCTCTAAAGGAGTCATATTTACCACTTACCTACTAAATGCTCAGTATTCCATGTATACTATCTCAGTCCTCTCACCTTGGTTAGATGATATTATCACCTCCATTTTATGGATTGAGGAAAGAAGATTCTGAGAGAGTTTCTCTTATAAATTGAGGTATATTCTGGTTGGGTGAATAGATATTAATAATTGAAATCTCATCATATTGAGTATTACCCTTAACAAATATGAAGTAATCATTCTTATACTTCCTTATTTTTATTGGTTTAAAGCCTATTGTGTCTGCAAATAAAATTGCAACATCTTCTTCTTTCTGATTACCATTTGCCTGAAATATGGATGACCATCCTTTCACCCTGAGTCTATATTTATCTTTTATAGTAAGATGTGACTCATGCATGCTGCAAATATCTTGCCTGAGTTTTTGTATCCTGTCAGCTAACCTGTGCATCTTTAGAAGACAGGTTAAGCCGTTCACATTAATGGAGAATATTGATAAGTCTGGTAAAATTTTAGGTATCGAGTTTTTCAAAAGTCCAGTGGGCATTTTTAATCCTTTTTCCACTGTGGAAGTTGGAGTTTGATCAAAAGTTCCTGAGTGAATTTACTTTTTGTGGTAGAGGATTGGGCTGATCATTATGGAGGATAGGTCTGAGAATATCCTGAAGAGCTGGTTTAGTTATGGCAAATTTCTTCAACATATGAATGTCATTAAAGTATTTAATTTCTCCATCATAAATGAAACTTAGCTGGATACAGGATCTGGGTTTGAAAGTTATTTTGCTTTAGGAGATTAATAGTCGATCACTGCCCTCTTCTGGCTTGAAAATTTTCAGCAGAGAGATCTGCAGTGATTCTAATATTCTTCCATTTGTAGGTAATGGATTTCTTACATCTGGCTGCTTTCAAAATTTTCTCCTTCATCTTAACTTTAGTGAAGTTAATTATGATATGCCTGGGGGATGTCTTATTTGGATTGAGTCATGCTGGAATTCTGAAACTGTCTACTATCTGAATTTCAGAATCTCTTGGCATGTCTGAAAAATTCTCTTTCATAATTTCATAGAGAAGGGCCTCTGTGCCTTGCGAGACCACTTCATCACTTTCAGGGATTTCAATGAGGCAGATATTAGCCTTCTTTGAATTATCCCAGAGCTCTCTGGGAGACTGATCCATTTTTGCTCTCCATTTCTCTTCCTCTTTGAGAGTTTGGGAGCATTGAAAGGCTTTGTCTTCAATGTCAGAAAACCTTTCTTCTGCTTGCTCCACTCTATTGCTGAGGCCTTCTACTATATTTTTCAGATCTTTAAGGGCTGCAAATTCTGGTTCAGTGCATTAAAATCCTTGGTGGTTTTGTCTTTAAATTCATTAAATTCTTGAGACAACTTTTGAATTTCTCCTCGAATTTCTAATTTCGACTTTTGAATTGCTGCTCGAATTTCTAATTACAATTTTTCCTCCATTCTATTAATCTTGTTTGCAATTCAAATTCTGAATTTGATTTCTGACATCTTGGCCAGCTGTTTATCAATGAGATCTTCAGTTACATCTGCCATGTCTTTCTTGGGGGGGGGGAGGGGTTTGATCTATTCTGGGTATTCATGTTACCGGAGTTTTCCCGCTGATTCCACCCCATGATTGTTTTACACCATTTGATTTTTCCCCTGGAGCTTTGTCGAGGATCCATACAGTCATATGGCCTGAGAAACTGGGGACCTGTGTGGTGTGGTCAGGCTAAGTGGTTCTGTCTTGTTTTCAGCTGGTCTCTGTCCAACCCTAGTGAAACAGTTACTCTGGGTTGAAGTCTCAGCTATGGAGAAATACCAGCAATTAAGTCACCCCGCTCCCCCACACAGGTAACAATTGGAAAAGGAAAATCAAATCTTCCTACAACCACACACCCAGGGCACCACCTGAATAATACTCAGGTGATTGGCTTAGTTCAAAAAGTCCAAATCAATTGTCTTAGTTAGCACCTGTCTCAGGTGGGAGAATTTAAAAGGTCTCTTGCAACTGGATCGCAGGGGTCTGGTGACTACTCAGATATGCCTTTCTCTGGTGCTTCGTGGAGTCAGGATGACCCACCCAGCAAATAGATCAGCCTGGGAAGGTTGATGCCTCCTTCACCACCTTGCACAACTGGCACACCTAGTCACTGATAGCCCCGCTGGGTTGTGACACAGCTGCTGCGCTCTACCTCTATCTAGCAGGGGGAAGTGAGGCCTGACAACCTTGGGCGATTGATGGAGGCTAGGGCGTGTTCACTCAGTTACAGCCCCACACCTGTTTGATGTTGCTGACAGAACAGTACAGATCATCGGTGTAGGAATTTGTTTCTGTCCCTGCTAAATTTCCCTGCATAAGAGAAGCCATTTTGAGTTCCCAGAGCCTGAGCCTCTGGCCCTGTGTTTGCTCCTGCAGGTTTGTATTCAGTTACTTGTCAGTTCTAGCCACCTGTCTTCCTTTGTCTATAGGCTAATGATCACCTGAGGGCCGGGTGCATCCTAGGCTCAGTAAAGCCGTCCTCTGGGTCAGCCCCACCCTGGGAACTTTCCAGGTCTGTGCATGCATTTCTAGTTTTTGTGCTCCACCCAGGCCACTACCACCTTATGCAAACCCTTTACGCATGGGGCCTGCGTTTCTCTCCCAGATCTGTTATGTGGTGGTTGCCACCTGAATAGATGCCTAGCTTCCTCTGTTTGCCCTGGGAGACAGGGAGTGTGGCTTCAGAATATCCGGGAGTGAGCCCTATTGTTGCCAAAAGACCACTGCTGTTTTGCACCTTGGGGCACCGCCACTGTGGCGTGGTTCCCTCTCAGCAGACTGTCCTCTCCTCTCTCCTGTGCCACAGAATCAGCACTGACCAGCTGCAGTTTAGGCCCTGTCCACACCCCTTGAGAAATCACCCAAGAATCTGTACTCTTAGGGGAAAGGCCTCCAGACCTCAGAGTGAGAGTTGAGGGGAGTGCTGGGAGCTCAGATTTGCAGGTAGGGAATATATACAGTTTTATACAGTTTTATGCCTGGCAGGAGAACATGGTGGCACTCTAGTAGGGGAGGTAGGTCCAGTTTTTAGAGGGTCTCTCCTGTGGAGTGTAGTGGGAGGACCTTTGAACTCTGCTTGTTTGTTTGTGGGGCAGTCTGAGCCATTCTCATGGGGGAGGGGACTCCTATCTGCTTGATGATGGATTTTGTACCTTTGTTTGTATCCTTGGGCTTGAAGCTCGCCTCAGCGGGGTTGATGTGCGTTCTTCAACCTTCTCTCTTGGTGCACCTCTAATCCAACAGGTTACTTGCTAATTTTCTGTCTTTTAACTCTTCTTCTGGACGGGAGCCTCTGTGGAAAGCTGGCTTCAGTCAGCCATCTTGTCTCCACCCCCCTGGATTGATTATTAAGACAAAAATTTGTAGGTCCTTACCACCCTTTCCTCCACCCTGCCAGGGTGCCAATTATTTCCTTTGTTATAGTTAATGAGACTGAATCTTGGGTTAACCAAATTATGCGAGGTTCTAGGAAGTAGCTAAACTTCACTTTGCAAATAGGTTGATATGACATACATTAAACACCCAGAGTCTTAGTTTCCCCATCACGATAATGAGGATATTGAGATCACCTAATTCACAAACCTGTTAACTCTAACCTAAGTAATGGATATTACACACTTTGGTATATAGCACGTATTCTCTGAGTGTCCACTTCCTCTGTGTCCTGAAAAAATTTGCAGACTGTGTGTGTCATATAAATTCAAGTTGTATTGTGGTAAATCTTTGTATTTCTTGGAAACAAATTTTCATTGTTGATCTCCAGATGCTCCTGACTCTTCTGGTCCCCACCGGTACCCTTTCCCTGTGGAGCTTAAATATCAGGGATCTAATCAGTCTTCTCCCTTCTACCGTCCACATTTCCAAACTCCTTGAGGACACTATTAAAATATTACTTCATATAAATAGTACCTCATGGAGTTGGCAATGTGGCGGTTCTTTGGGGATTTTTTTTTCTTTGAGGTTCAGAATGAGAATATAGTTTTCTCCTTACTTCCAGTTTCAGGCCTACCTCTTCATACATTTCTACACATAATCAAGGTAAATTTTTAGATTATTGCACTTAAGAGTTCAACTCACCATTGCCACAGTCTTGAATTTTCCATAACTAAGATATTTTTATATGTCTCCCACTCCTTCATAATACAAAAGCAAAGCAAAACAAACTACCAAATAAAACCCCTCTGCTTCCAAAGTTGAGTTTAAGCATTTAAGTCAGGTAAGCAAAAAAAATTTAGAAAACCCTTTGATTTAACAATCTCACTTCCAGGAACTTGTGCTGAAGACTGATCCTCAATAATACCCATATCAGCAACATTATTCATCAAGGCCTTAACTATTATAGCAAAATCCTGGGTGGACTAAATTCCTATTTATCAAAAACTGGTGGAATCAGAACAGGGCCACAGAAACTGGGTTAACAGAGACTGCCTGTGGGAATACTAGAGACTGGGGCGACCAAAGTCCAGTTGTGAAGGACAACCAAGGTGGGGTAAGAGGCATCAACCCGCTGGCTCTAAACCTCCCACTGGACGGGCCTCTCTAACTCTCAGAGCACCAGAGGCACTCAAATCACACTTGGGCTGCCAATAGACCCCTAACATCTAGTTGATGGAGTCCTATTGAACTCTCCAGCTAGAGAGTGGGGGCTGTCTGGGACAATTGGTCTGGAACTCTTGAACTGGACAAATTACCCAAGGACCCTCCAAGGTGGGACCCTACTTTTACTATAGTGGGAAGGTTTGATTGTCCTCTTCCAGATA
>CAUYPK010092146.1:0-10148 GCA_963574355.1 Loris lydekkerianus | reverse complement strand
TCTCACTTTATGGCCCTTTGGTAGAGTGCCGTGGCATCACACAGCTCACAGCAACCTCCAGCTCCTGGGCTTAAGCAATTCTCTTGCCTCAGCCTCCCGAGGCACCCGCCACAACACCCAGCTATTTTTTTGTTGCAGTTTGGCCGGGGCTGGGTTTGAACCCACCCCCCTAGGCATATGGGGCTGGCGCCCTACTCACTGAGCCACAGGCGTCGCCCTGTAGTAAAATATTTAATAAAGATGTTTGTGAGATAGAATTCTTTACAGAAAAATGTTACTTAATGCAGTCTGGAAGAATACATCCCAAAACGATCAGTGTTTTCATTTGGTAATAAGATGTCATTTTTCTTTTTTTGTCTGTTATATGGTAAGGTACATTAAAAAAAAGACATCTTGACTTGGGGAAACGCACAGTAGGAGGGGAGACAGACAAAGAAATAACTATCTTTAATACCTGATACAGTAAGTTGCCCCTTGGCCCTGTGAACCTGGGAAGGCCTCTTCTGCTAAGGTTGTTTTACAGACCTTGCTTAAGCCTGTTTTTACCCAAAGAACAAATGAGGCTTGATTATGAGGGCGTGGGAAGGGAAAAACTGGAAAGTTCTTCAGCTAACAGGGGTTTGGAGCTCCAAGTCACAGGACCTAAATAGCTGATACCAGTGGCCTTGGTTAGGGTGATATTCTAAGCGTTTGCTCCTGGTGCAGTGGACAACTGCCCAGGCCCTGCTCTGCCTGGTGTTGGCACTTTAGCTGCCCAGTTACAGGTAATGTGAGAGGGGTCTGGGGAAGCTATTTACCAACATGTATGGAACTGTTTCAGGGAGTTCGCAAGGATGTGGCTGTGCCCATGCTTAGGGAGTGGATGTTAGCTCTGGCCAGAAAAGAAGTCTGAAGATGAATTCCCAGAGTGCCAGCAAGGCCTCGAATGCCCAGCCAGCCCTACTACTCCATGGTAGTGAATCTGGAAATCAGACAGGTGATTTGTTTAAGATAATCCTGTTCAGAATCAGGGCGTCAAACAGATTGGGCTTTGGGACTTAATGGACAGGAATTCTTTTTTTTTTTTTTTTTTTGTAGAGACAGTCTCACTTTACCTCATGACATCACATGGCTCACAGCAACCTCCAGCTCTTAGGCTTACACGATTCTCTTGCCTCAGCCTCAACCTCCTGAGCAGCCTGGGACTACAGGCAGGAATTCTTTAGAAAGGTGTCAAGTTGTCCTTGCCTAGGCCTTGTGGCTTGGTGGCTCATACCTGTAATCCTAGCACTTTGGGAGGCTGAGGTGGGAGGATTCCTTGAGCTCAGGAATTTGAGACCATCTTGAGCAAGAGGGAAACGCCCTGTTTACTAAAAATTGAAAAATTATTCAGCCGTTGTGGCGGACGCTTGTAGTCCGTAGAGACGTAGTCTCTCAAAAAATAGAAAAACTAGGCTTGGCACCTGTAGTGCAAGCAACTAAGGCACCAGCCATATACACCAGAGCTGGCAGGTTCAAATTCAGCCCGGGCTTGCTAAACAACAATGACAACTACAACCAAAAAATAGCCAGACACTGTGGTGGACGCCTGTAGTCCCAGCTACTTGTGAGGCTGAGGCAAGAGATTTGCTTAAGCCGGAGAGTTGGAGGTTGCTGTGAGCTAGTCTAAGGTCATTGCACTCTAGCCTGAGGCAACAGAGTGAGACTCTTATCTCTAATTAAAAAAAGAAAGAAAGAAAGAAAGAAAAAAAGTCCTTGCCTAAAGGTGTTACTTCACAAGCTGGTCCTAAACTAGTTTTGAAAAACAAATCCAAACATTTAAAATCCACTAAACATACTATTTAAACTGAATTTTCTGTAGAAGCCTTCTACAAAAGTTAAATGAAGGGCTGCTCTTTTGCATTGGAAATGAGAATAGCCACTGAGGCCTTTCAAGAACCATCCCCCCTGGCAGTGCCCGTCGCTCAGTGGGTTGGGCGCCAGCTGTATACACCAAGGCTGGTAGGTTCTAAGCCAGCCCAGGCCTGCTAAACAACAATGACAATAGCAACAATAAAAAATAGCCAGGTGTTGTGGCGGGCACCTGTAGTCCCAGCTGCTTGGGAAATTGAGGCAAGAGAATCTCTTGAGCCCAAGAGTTTGAGGTTGCTATGAGCTGTGATGCCAGGGCACTCTAGCCAGCGTGACCGCTTAAGACTCAAGGGTGGCGGGTTCAAACCCTGCCCCAGCCAAACTGCAACAACAACAAAAATAGCTGGGTGATGTGGTGGGTGCCTTTAGTCCCAGCTACTCAGGAGGCTGAGGCAAGAGAATCGCCTAAGCCCAGGAGTTGGAGGTTGCTTTGAGCTGTGATGCCATGGCACTCTACCGAGGGTGATAAAGTGAGACTCTGTCTCTTTAACACTCCCTTCCCCATCTTCATATTGTTCAGCCTGGTGGTCAGGTGCTCCCTGGAAGACTTAACCCCCTCCATGGGGTTCTTAGTCTAAGGACCCACCCCTGCATAGATCCTGAGACAGTGCCGGGATTGGTCCCTTTTGTTTGGTTAGTGAATGTTTTAGGATTGAGTGTTCATGAAGACTTTTTTTTTTTGCAGTTTTCGGCTGGGGCTGGGTTTGAACTTGCCACCTGCAGCATATGGGGCCCGTGCCCTACTCCTTTGAGCCACAGGCGCCACATGAAGACTTTTTTTTTTATTGTTAAATCATAGCCGTGTACATTAGTGCAATCGCCTGTACCCATTCTAAGATGCACCATAGATGTGGCCCCACCCATTACCCTCCCTCCACCAAAACCTCCCCCCTCGTGACTTTTTTTTTTTTTTTTTGAGCAGGTTAGGACTTACAGGTGCCTGCCACAATGCCCAGCTAGTTTTTCTTTTTCTTTTTTTCGAGACAGAGCCTCAAGCTGTCGCCCTGGGTAGTGTGCTGTGGCATCACAACTCACAGCAACCTCCAAGTCCCGGGCTTAAGCGAATCTCTTGCCCCAGCCTCACAAGTAGCTGGGACTACAGGCATCCACCACAGTGTCTGGCTATTTTTTGGTTGTAGTTGTCATTGTTGTTTAGCAAGTCCGGGCTGAATTTGAACCTGCCAGCTCTGGTGTATATGGCTGGTGCCTTAGTTGCTTGCACTACAGGTGCCAAGCCTAGTTTTTCTATTTTTTGAGAGACTACGTCTTACTCTTGCTCAGGCTGGTTTCCAGTTCTTGAGCTGAGGCGATCCACCTGCCTCAGCCTCCTGGAGTACTAGGATTACAAGCATGAGCCACCATGCCTGGCCTGAAGGATTGGTTTTTGAGACCAGTCTGACCAAATGTATCAAGACACTTTCTCCACAAAAAATAAAAATAATAAAATTAGCCAGGTGTGGTGTTGGGTGCCTAGAGTCAGTTGCAGGGACTTGGGAGGCTGAGGTAGAAGGATTGCTTTAGCCCAGAAGTTTTAGGTTCCAGTGAACGATGATGAGGCCCCTGCACGCTAGCCCAGGTGACATAGTTAGACCTTGTCACAAAAAAAAAAAAAAAAAAAAGGCTCCTTGCTCATAGCACAGTGGTTACGGCGCCAGTCACGACGTACACTGAGGGGGGTGGGTTTGAACCCAGCCTGGGCCAGCTAAACAAGTGCAACAGAAAAATAGTCGGGCATTGGGCGGCGCCTGTGGCTCAAAGGGGTAGGGCGCCAGCCTCATATGCCAGAGGTGGTGGGTTCAAACCAAAAACCAGCCCTGGCCAAAAACTGCAAAAAAAAAAAAAAAAGCCAGGCATTGTGGCAGGTACCTGAAGTCCCAGCTACTTGGGAGGCTGAGGCAAGAGAATAGCTTAAGCCGAGAGTTTGAGGTTGCCACGGCACTCTACTGAGAACAGCATAGTGAGACTCTGTCCCCCCACTCAAACAAAAAAAAGAAAGGAAAAAAAGAGAAAGTTACGTTGCCTTCTCTGTATTTTGTCAGATTTAAGGCATAGCTCCTGTTTAGCCTGCCTGACATTCTCTGGGTTTGTGCAAATTGGGCGTGGTAAGTGGGAGGAGATGGAGGAGGATGGAAGAGAGCAGCTTGCTTTGTTCACAAGTGTCAGGCAGCAGGCCCTGGACAGAGCCGGGGTTAGGGGAGTCCTGCGTGGGGTGGTCTTTATCTGCTTCTGCACCTGTTGAGGCTGAAGATCCTGGGGGCCTTCTCTGCTGGGAACTTTTCCTGAAAGCCCACTATGGGCAGAGGGAGAGATTTTGGCGGCAGAGCCTGGGCAGGCTGAGCCCAGCTTCCCCTGCTCTCTCACTCATTCTTGGCTCGATGTTGAATCTGAAATTCTAGAACTTGTGTTTTAGTGAATTGGTTCATAAAAATGTTTTTTGCAGGGTTCTGTAATAGAGGCTGCACATTGTTTAGGACAGTATACAGAGCTAATTGTACTATGTGAGAATGTGTGTTGGGATGTGTGTCTATTTTTGGAGGTTGGTTGAGAAGTAGGAAGTGAGTACAGTTCCTTTAATCTCTCTTTGCACAAGGTGCAAAGTGGTGTCCCTTCAGCATTTACGCAGAGCATTATGGAGGAGGTGAGATACTGCGGTCCCTGCAGGGTCTTCTCTCCACAGCCCTCCTGAGATGTGTGAGCCTCACATTCGATTAGTTGTTAGGAAAACTAACAACTAAACTAACAACTAACAACTAAACTAGTTGTTAGGAGCTGGAAGTCGACAAGTTGCCATTTATGAGTTTATGCAACATATGCAAAAAAGTTTGTTCCAGATTTTGCAGTTATATCAACTTAAAGCTTTTGCCAATCTTCCTTGAGAAAAAACCTACTGGACTTGCCCCTGAGCAGAGCTTCAGTATTAATGTTTGTTTTTGTTGCCCTTTTTCTTGAACGTAATCTTAGGTAGAGAACTTGGACAGCCTCTCATTTTCTAAAACCTCTGGCTGTCACATCCTAGGTATAACTCATTTTTCTCCTTTCTTCTATTAGTATTAGAACCAGGCCTGAACTCACTGTTTCAGGGATCCAAGGCTCCATGGGTGTATCACTTTTGACAGGGTTCTTCTCTCTGCCAGCGACAGATTCATTCAGCTTCAGCTTGTGTACTTCATGTTACGGTGGGGTTCACCCTTGAGATCGATTGTCCCTTTCTGAGCCTCTCTTTCTGTGAGGTATTTTCTGATTTTGATGTCACGTTGGCCATCTTGGGTCTTCTGCCATCCTATCCCAGTTGGCCTTGGGCAGCAGAGCAGAGTAAGGCCCCTCTCTGCCTTAGCTCAGAGAATTCTGCATAGAGGGTTACCAGTCACTCCTTCAGGTTGGTTTTGCCTAATTATTATTTATTTTTTTTTTTGAGATAGTCTCACACAGCTCACGACAACCTCAGACTCTTGGACTCGAGTGATTCTCTTGCTTTAGCCTCCTGAGTAGTTGAGACTATAGGTGCCCAATATAATGCCTGACTATTTTTAGAGATGGGGTCTCATTCTTGCTCAGGCTGGTCTTGAACTTTTGAGCTCAAGCGATTCACCCACCTTGGCCACTCAGCAATTATTTTTTTTTTAAACTTCTCCACGTTAATTGTTAACTTACTCAGAAGTTTTTGTTTTTATTTATTTATGTATTTTTGAGACTTGAGTCTCTCTCAGTTGCCCTGGGATTGAGTGCCATGGTGTCACAGCTTGCAGCAACCTCAAACTCTTGGGCTTGAGCAATCCTCTTGCCTCAGCCTCCCTAGTAGCTGGGACTACAGGTGCCTGCCACAAGGCCTGGCTAGTTTTTCTATTTTTATTACATATTTTTATTATAAAAATACTATAAATATTAAATATTTTAATTTTTCCTTATTTTTGTATTTTTAATAGAGAGGGAGTCTCTCTTTGCTCAGGCTGGTCTTGACCTGAACTAAACTCATGAGATTCACTCACCTCAGCTTCCCAGGTGTGAGCCAGGGTGCCCAGTCAGAACTTTTTTTTTTTTTTAAGTTTAAGTTTCACCAGTAGTAATAGAAAGTGATTCTGTTGAGGTCTGAATAGTGCTGCATGTAGTGAATTTATATCTTTATTTATTTATTTTGAGACAGTCTTACTCTTGCCCTGGGTAGGGTGCTGTGGCGTCATCATAGCTCATAGCAACCTCAGACCACCATGCTGAAACCATCCTCTATAGCTGGGGCTGCAGGCGCCCACCACAGTGCCTGGCTAGAATTCCTATCTTTTTTTTGTCTAGACTTATTTTAATGAAGCCTAAAATTTCCATAGTATTTTTAGCAGCAGCTTGTCCTTCTTGGACCCTGTTGATTCTCCCAAACGAGAACAAAATAAACAAAAACCTTAAGGCTTTTTCTCTTTTCTTTTTTAAATTTTTTTCAGACAGAGTCCCTCCCGAGTAGCTGGGATTACAGGCATGCCCACTAAGTTTTCTATTTTTGTGGAGTCGGGGTCTCACTCTTGCTCAGGCTGGTGCTAAACTCCTGACCTGAAGCAATCCTCCTGCCTTGGCCTTGCAGAGTGCTGGGATTCTAGGCGTGAGCCACTGTGCCCGGTCTCTTCTCTTTCTCTTATAATAGGAACAGCTAAGTTTTCTTTATATACACTTAAGTAATTACTTTTTTTTAAAGCTTAAGTGTTTACATTGGGTCTTGCAAGGTATCATCTTGTTGGTTTGGAGCAGTCTTACCCTTTTGAGACCAAAGGGGAAAACACACACACACTCACTCTCTCTTTCTCTTCCTCACTAGTTATGAAAATTGATCCGGAATTACCATATGGTTTAGTCTCTTCTCTCACCCAAGACCCAATTTTATAACAGGATAGAAATTTAAAAGACATAACAGAAAAATCCCACAGTGAAGAAATGTTTCGGAGAGGAGCTATTCGTTGGTAAGCGTTTTCAGAAAAATCCTGGACGATGAAACACGGATGGAGATGTAACTGATGAAGGAGGCAGAGAGCATGAAAGTGGAAGAGTACCTGGGTCCACCAAAAACCCTGCACAGTGGATTTCAAGATTCCCACCCAGCATGTGTGGATTTTGGAATAAGGATAAAGAGAAGAGTCTTAAAGATTTTTGGAGGGTGGAATGGAGTTTGGCAGGTCACTAATAAAGACCCCACAGTGGGGTTTCTGACTGACTGCGTGCTTCACTAAGGAAATGGGACTTTACATGCCCCCCTCATGAGATTTTTTAAATAAGTATTAAATAATTTTTTAAATAAGTATTAAATAATGTGTGTAAAGCCCTGAATTTGTTTTCTGGCACTTGGTAAGGTCTCTTGAGAGTGTGTGAGCAGGTGTTCCAGGTATTTAAACTCCTGCTGTTACCATCACTGCCACTGCTGTGCTGGTAAAGAATTGTATCTGTTAGGATTAGGATCAGCTTCCTGAGACACAAACGCAGTGGCAGAAAGAAGACAGACGTTTTCCTCTAGACTGCTGGCCTGAGAGCACAGTGGATAGGCCAGGGCTGGTGGGATAGCTCCAGGATCATCAGGGCTATGGCTATTTCTGTCTCCCAGTCTAAGGTGACTGCTCAGCCTGCAGGGTCATGCTCACTACCTGCCGGAGCTGGAGTAGCACTTGGCCCACTACTCATTTCCAGTTCACTTCCTGCAAGGAGCCCCAGAACTTCTATGTCTCCTTGCCAGGACTTAGCCATATGGATGCTTCTCAGCTGCAGGGGAGGCTGGGAAAAGGAGTCCATGGTCTGCAGCCACGTGCCTACTTCAAAACTGAGTTCTGAGGAAGACGGGACAAACCACCACTAGGTTTGGCAGCTAGCCTTCTCTTTGTCACAGAGAGCTTTATCAGTATACTCCACATTAAGCTTCTGGAATATAAGATTTGTTCTAACTCTTTGGGAGTTAGCACCCAGGACTGTTGGCATACTAATTTATTCTGTGGTTGACTAATGAATTCTTTCATGTTAAACTAGACATTAAACCACAGAAGCTATTTTTTTGTTTTCCACAGAAGCTTCTAATATGGTTGAAAGTGCATTAAAATAGATTCTGCTGAAAAAGTTTAGCTGAACATTACTTTCAAAAAGATGTACAGATACGAAAACTGCAGATTCTTGAGATTACTTTGTGAGGCTCGTATTAGTCATACATTATCCTTTTTGGATGGAGGTGATTTGTGCCGATGGCTTTGACTGTGAGAAGATGCTTAAAGCCTTTGGTGTCCATAGCTTCCTTTTACTTATCTCTTTGCCCTGGAACTGCTATAACTCTTGATTATATCTTAAGTTTTTCACGTGATTGCCTTCTGTTAAGAGGATAGATAGTTGTCCAGAACCACATTCCTAGATACAAAATTTCTAGAAAACCAGTTACTGCAGAGTTTCATCATGCTGGGTGATCATTTTCCTTTTTCCTGCTCTCCTTGGTCATATTTATTTCTATCGACCTCACATATTCAAGACCTATCTTTAGTTAGAAAAACTCAGAGATGCCTAAAGGCTAATTTTAAACTCTATAAACTGTGCATTTAAACAAACAAAGACATGATTTCACTTTCTCACGTTTGACTTGGAGAGTGTTTTCTGACTTAGGAAATTTCTCAAGAAATTTAACACTTAGCAAATGCACATGTGATATTTTCCATTGCTGTAACTTTCTCAATTCACTTTTTCCCTTATTCATTTTTAGAATGTGAGGGAATTTTCACATTTTAAGGGCATGGTTATTCTTTCTTGTTCTTGGGGCATGACATAGCTTTCCTAATTCTACATAAAGAAAGACAGGATTAACCATATTAGATAGGATAGAATAAGGTTAAAGTGACTTGGCATGAAATGGGCGGCTATTTAAAATACAGCAAAATGAGTAGATTCTATGAGTTACTGTTATTTTCAAATTTGGTCATTTATTTGTACTAAATTCTATTTAAAGCAGCTAGGATATAGCTGTGAAAAACCTGTTAGGATATTTACTCAATTAATAGAAATATTAATAATCAAGAAAAAAAATTTGAGTATAATTAAATTAATGGCTTAATTTCATTTCGTGGCTGGAGTCAGGAGAAGAAGTCACAGAAGCTGAGTTTTGCAGTTTACTAGTGATGTGATTTGGACCAAGTCATTTAACTTAGGAGTTGTTTCACCATAAGCAAAATGAGGCTAATGTATGTCCTGCTGGCTTCATAGCAAGATTGTAATAAGATAGTGCTTATGAAAGTACTTTGAAAGTGCTTGAGGGTCATGAAAACATAAGGTTATGTTATGTAAAAGTCACAGCTGAGACTAGAAGCAAATCTTTAATAAGGAAAGACCAAACAATAAGAAAATCTCACTGCCTCCTGTAGTCCCAGCTGCTCGGGAGGCAAGAGAATTGCTTAAGCCCAAGAGTTTGTGGTTGCTGTGAGCTGTGATGCCATGATGACATGGCAATCTACCACGAGCAACATAGTGAAACTATCTCAAAAAAAAAAAACAACTCACTGCTGATTTTTCAATATAAGTTGAAGTCTTTGCTTTTAGATGTACTGTATAGTGAATACTGAATGCATTTGTGTTTTATGCTAAGCAAGAAAAAAAAAGTCGGCTTAGTATAATTGTTTTAGTGATTAGTTAATCCGAGTTATAATTTTTCTTATAAATGATGATTTTTTAATTTATCCTGAAGAATTAGCAAAATGCTATCGTGCTCTTAACTAGATTATAAGATTGCTTTCCCAAAAGACTTTTGCCACAAACTAATGAAAGTTTAGTATATTCGAGAAACATAATTCTTGACTTTTTGTTTCTTTATCTCATTTGCCATATACAACATGCCATTTTCAAGAATGGATGCATTCATTTGAATCTCAGCTTGTTTTTCAATAGTGGCCAGCCTTGCAGTGTGGTAACAGAGGTTAGGTTTCCAGGGGAACATGTGAGAGGAGAGGATATGGTTGCCTAGGTATAAATTGTGGGGTATAGGGCAAGCGTCAGGGACCCTTGTAGGAGGATAAAGATAATTTACATGAGTTTGTGTCCATAAATAATTTGCAGTGTAATACCAGCCTGAAAAATAAATTTACCGTATATACTCAAGTATAAGCCAACCCGAGTATAAACCAACCCCCTTAATTTTACCCTAAAAACTGGGAAAACTTAGTGACTTGAGTATAAGCCAAGGTGGAAAATGCAGCAGCCACTGGTAAATTTCAAAAATAAAAATATATACCCAAAACAATTACAATAATTGAGGAATCAGTAGG
>CAUYPK010092145.1:0-14624 GCA_963574355.1 Loris lydekkerianus | reverse complement strand
AGGCCTCCGGCACATGGCAGGGCCCAACAATTCCCTCTTTTGTTTTTTGTATGGCAGAAAAACATAGCCCCTGTCTTAGGTTGCCTGCTCTTGCAGTTTCAGTCTTACCCGTCATGGGGATACACACATCAATGGTTTGGTCCCTGTCTTAGGTTGACTGAACGCAGAGTGATCTTACCCGTCTTTGGGTACTATGAATGTAATTCTTTTCTAGATCTTCTTAGAGTGTTTTGATCTTGTCTAGTTGCATTCTTGATCTTCTTTCCTGCAACATATTGAGATAATAGGAAGGAGAAAGGAAGTCTGTTTTTTTGTTTTGTTTTTGATAGGTCTGGTTTTATGCAGATAGAGAGAAAACCCCCTCCAAAGTCTGTTAATCTCTTAGGCCTTTAATTCAAAATACTCTTTATATCAAGGAGGCATATTTGGGGAAGAAATTTCCTGGCACCTGCACAGCCAAGAGCCTGTGTCAAGGCCAGAGGGCAATAGACACTCATTCAGCATAACCCAGCATAAAGGTATTGATGGGGGAAGGTGGGGTCCCCACAGGATGTGACCTCTCTGCCTCTAGGGGCTCACTGGGGGCTCCTCCCTCCAGAAGGTTGAAATCCTAACCCTGATACCTTATTTAGAGATGGGGTCACTGACTGCAGATGTAATTAGCAAAGATGAGGCTGTGTTTGGGTAGGGTGGGGCCTCAATCTGTAACAAGTGTCCTATAAGAAGAGGGATGAGGACAGAAAAAGACACACGGAGAACTCCCACGAGAACAGAGGTACAGATGGCAGGTGCAGGTGGAAGACTGTCACCTGCCACAGAGAGCTAGAGGGAAGCACAGAAGGGTTCTGCCCCACCCTGGAGTCAGAAGAGCACTGCCCATCCCCCAGCTCAGTCTGAGAGAGAGAGAATGAATTTCTGTTACTTTAAGACACTTTGTTTGTGGTGCTTTGTTATAGCTGCCATCAGAAACTAACATGGGGTCCAAGCCCAGAAGCATAACCCCATCCCCATTAGGTCCACCGTGTCCATGTATCATGGGGACAGACCTGAAATGGACCTAAGCATCCACTCTGAGGAAGAGGGGGTCGCCTGCCTGGGTGGCCATCAGGAATTGCAAAGGGTGAGCAAGGCCTAGGCATGTGCAGGACAAGAAGGCAGTCGGCACAAGTGAGGACAGGGTGGGCACTATCTCCTGGCCAGTCCCCAACCTGGGTTAGGGGGCTGGGGGTTGAGCAGAGAGAGGCTGAGATCCTCTCAGGCTGGGGACTCAGAAATGGTGGAATTAGAATGAAATCAAGTCTCCTCTCTGCTCTTCATGAAAACCCCGGAATCCCTGCCGACGGGAAGGAAGAAAAGCCCCAGACACGTAACACACCTCTGACAGCCCCAGCGTCCCAGCCCCAGACACGTAACACACCTCTGACAGCCCCAGCGTCCAGCCACACCAGCATCAGTGACCCCCACCTGCCCACGGTCACCCGGGATCCATACCACTTTTTCATTAGGCTGCAACATCTCTGAATCCAGACACTTTCAGTTATTTCTACTTTCCCAGCAGTGAAAGAAAAAAATAACTTGAATCTGAAAAGCAGAGGGAGGAATTAAGGAAACATCTCAGCCCCAGGCATCTTTTTTTTTTTCCAACCACTAACTCAGCAATGAATAATTTATAGTCAGGAATGTTTGTGGGGGGTAAAATGTTGACAAGTCGAGAAAATCTCTCACAGCCTGAGGAGCACCCTTCTCTCAGAAATGGACTGGGAGGGCGGGGGTCAGTTCTTGAAGATGCTGGTGAAGGTCAGTTTCCTTCTCTTCCGGAAATTGGTGGGAGCCAAAATAGGCTTCACTGCAACACGAACTTGGGCTGAATGATATCCCAGACAAGAATTAAATCATCAAATTGTAAAGCGAGAAATAAACACCCAAGCCAGGAAGGTTCCCTCAGAGTGGACGGTAGCGGGTTTCTCAGGGAGTTGGTATCCAGGCAGGAGTCAAAGATCAGGTCAGACTCACCTGAGCAAGGGGGTAACTCAATCTGGGAGAACATTCATTGAGAAGCCCCAAGCAAATCCCCAAGATTGTATAGCTGAAGCTTCTTCGTCCTGAAAAAGTACGCAGCCTTGTTTCAAAGACCCAGTTCCCAGGATGGCACTGCAAGGGTGATGCCCATGACACCAAGTATCCCGGCAACCACAAGGTCAAGCTTGCATCCACCACCTGCATGTTCTGAGCTAAGCTTTTTGCAAAGTCACATAGTCCTTGTCCCAGCTCTTGGGCCAGTGCTACTGAAGCTGACCCCTTTGTGTCCCAGCTTCTCCTCCGCCCCCCACACCTGCAGGAGGGCCACTGGGAACTGGAGCTCGGGGCAGTCCTAAAACCCTGCTAAAGGTCACAGAGGGAAGAGGTGGTGGAAGCAGCCATGAACCTGTGTCTTGTCCCAGGCTTCCTGGCCACGCCGTGCCTCCCTGGTCTCTGGAGCTGACCTCATTTCCAGACCACAGCAGGTATTCAGTTCTGCCTCCTCACATTCTCATCCCCTCCACCGTCCCCACCTCCTCACAGCTCCTGAATGACCAAGGTTAGAGTGGCAGGAGCAGGACAGAGCCAGAACGGGGGAAGGAGGGAAAGCTACAGGGCTGGGCCAAGGGACCTCGGGGCTGTCTAGGAGCCCACTGGGGTCAGCAAGCAGCCACCGGGCTCTGGGGATGGTTTCCACCGGGCTGCTTCTTGACATTGGTCTCTTTCTGCACCTTCTTCCGGTTCTTTTCGGGACACTATATCAAGGTTGTGTGACTTGGGGACCCTCAAGCCCCAGAAACTTGGAGCTCAGTAGATATGGGGAAACTGGTGCCTTCATCTCCCTCCAGTCTGAGGGTTTAGGGGTAGAGTCTAGGTGCGGGTCTGTAAGAAGGAAAGGAGGCCAGTCCAGGGACTAAAGAGAGGCTTTATCGAAAGAGAGAAAGCAGAGTGGAGTCTGACTAAGCCTGCTCTCACATGGTCTCAAGAGGCTTTTATTACCTCTGATCAGTGGGTGTAACCGGGATGCGGGAGGGGTCAGCAGGAGGAGGGGAGTCTTTCCTGTCTTCAGTGTGAAACCGCAGGAGGGAGTTGGTGAGGGGTGTAGGGGAGAGCTGCTCTTCTGCAGAGCCACTGATCTTCACCCCAGGGGCTTATCTCTATGCCAGGCAGGACCAGGGTAGGTAATTGTTCTGATGTTTGCTGGGCACACTGGCTTTGAAGCATTCCTGGTGTGTAGGGAAGAGATTGCCATGGCCATGCAGTTTGGTTTCTGGCCTGGTTGCTCTCACAAGCTATCTCCTAAAATGGCTGTACTCTTGTCAGGGCTGTGAGGATTCCTCCCTATTAGTCATTCTGATGCAACCTGGGTTTAAAAGCCCCCACACTGCAGTTAAAGCAACTATCCAACCCCAACTTTCTAACACAGCCCTTGTTTCATAGAAGTCAGCAAGTCAAGTGTACTAAAATGGAAATTGTTCAATTTTTCTACCTGTTAAGTTCTTACTTGCAAATTCATTTATATATTAAAAAATCTGTTGACTGATCTTGTGCTCCAATTTGGGGATTTTGCAAAGTTTCATTACTATATATTTGACTGTTAAAAAGAAGATAGAGAAGGTTATCTTCAAAAGGATTTCCAAACCGAACTGTCATAATGGTTTCTTCCAAAATAATTTACATTGCTCCTATTCATTCACTGCCTGTAACTTCATCTCATGCATAATGGCTTCAGAATCTAAGGAACCAGCTGGAGAATTAGGCCCAGAGATCTGATCTCCTGTTCAACCCAGTGGCCTGAACACAATTAGCATCCTTGCTGGTCCTGGTCGCGCTTTGAGATTGAATATGGTCTTCCCTGCTAGACAAACTGCACACGACAGCAAGGGCTGTGTCTGAGTTACCTTATCATCCCCTGCTGAGCACAGGTCCCAGCACGTAGCAGGCACTCAGAGCCAAGGCCCCTGTAGCCCCTGTGCAGGGCTTCCTGAACACCCACTTGCCATATAACAGGGCAACACACCCTTGCCAAAGCATACAACTCTCAGAGACAAAAGCCCCAAGGTGCACAATCCCACCATGCCCCTCAAGGCAGTTCAGCACACAGAGCACATCCCCTCAATGGCAGAAGCCACCCAGCAGCACAATGGCCAGTAAATATCACGTAGCCAAAGTTGTCTTGACTATCTATGTTTTCTCAAGCTTCCCCTGGGAGGAGTTCTCCATCCTTGCTAACAATATCTAGATCAGAGGCCCCACCTATCTGCCCCAGTGTCAGGGACCATTGAATTCTGCAATAGGCTCATCCTTGTGGCTCAAGTTTGGGGCTATCCCTGAAATGTTCAGAAATTTTAAAAGGACAGTAGCCCAAAGGTAAAGAGAGGGCAGACCCTAACTCAATCCATGTTCTTGATCTTCATCTAACCTTCACCCAAGCAGCTGAGCCCACACGCCCTTCAGGAGAGATGAGGCCTGGATCATTCCTCCTGACACTAATGCCCCTGACCCCAAACTGTGCCAGCCGCATCCATCTGTCCAGTCTGAGAAAGGACTGGCCAGCCTGCCTGCTCTGGTCAGGCTCTCCAGAACTCTCTAGACACGTCCACTCTGGGTTCTTTGCTTCTTAAGACCTGCACCCTCTGAAAAGCTTCTACTTTCCTGAAAGCATATGCCACTGTCAGGGATGCAGCCACAAGAGGCGGCCTGACACGGGTTCCCTGACGGAGCCGTAATCAACAAGATTTACCTCCCACCAGCCACCAACGCGCAGGCCCCTCCACCCTCTGTGCCTCCCGGCTCTAACGTTCTCCTTGGAGTTTGTCAAATGAAAATCCTAGTTCTGAGGTGCAAAAGCCTCTTAGGAGGTTAATAGCGAGTGGATAGAGCAATAAATGTAATGATTTAATTCTTCAAGGATGGCTAAACGGACTGCTGTTTACCAAAGTCTTAGCAGATAATTACTAACAGATAATTACAAAAAGCTGCTGGATTGCAGCTGCCTCCATGGCCACAGCCCCAATCTGCTTTGCCAAGCTAAGGAAACACACTGATTCCACAGAGAAATTCCATGTAGGTCCCTTAGTTTGAAGCTAACGTTCAGGTTCAGGTGATAGTCACAGTTAGGTGACTCTTGGGGATGAATGGGACTTGAGGCCCTTTGGTTAGGGCTAGGGTTAGGGTGTTGGTTAGGGTCAGGTGGGCCTTGGGGATAAATACGGCTTAGGTCCCTTAGTTTAGGGCTAATGTTAATGTTCGGGTATGGGTGATGGTCTGGGTTAGATGACCCTAGGGGATGAACAGAGCTTGAGGTCCTTTGGTTAGGGCCAGGGTTAGGGGAACAACAAGCCAGCCCAGGCCATAAGGGAAGCTGGAAGGGAGGTGGCCTAGATCTCCCATCATCTATGCTGGGAGCAGGGAAGTCTGCGGAGTTGGGGCTGGTACCAGCCACAGATGCAATAGGAGGCTCCTGGACCCAGGAAAGGCCTTGAGAACCTGTGCAGGTGAACGAGGGTGTCACCTGAGTACTGCACCGCACATTGGGGGGACAAGGAGACCTGAGTCTGGAATAAGACTGAGCTGCCTGAAAATGCCACGGGGATGCTGTTAAGTCAGGAGGTGTGGTCAAGGGAGAGCAGCCAGGATGGCAGGAGGACCCTCAAGTTGGGTGACAGGTGGTAAAGAACATAGGACTGTTCACTTCGGAGAAGATGCTGTTGTGGGGAGAAGAAAGATTGAGTCTTTCTTTTTGGGTCACTCCGTGATCCTAGAGGCTGTAATGGAAGAGACTCTTATAACTTCACTGCACCTGACAGCTGGCACAGCTGTGAACAGCACTCTAGCCTCTGGGTACCAGGGGTGACCCCAGAAGCCAGGTCAGAACCTGGGGACCCTCACTTCTCCCTACCTCAGCTCCACAGCTTCTGCAACCTGATGGGCTCATCTCTACTGCCTGCCTCCCTCCTGAGATTTTCAGGAACCTCAGCCCTGCCCTCTGAGCCTCACCCTCCTTCTTCCCTTCCACTTCCCTTTCCTCTCATTATTCACAGTCCAGAGCCTGAGCGACGATCACTCAGAAGAGCATAGAGCCATATTAGAGATGAGACAGCAAACTAAATGCACACGTTTACTTTTATTCACTCTTTAAAAGCATAAACCCTCAAAGAGCAAAGGAAAAAAATGGGAAAGGAGAAAAAGACACAGAAATTTGGAAGCTGGGAAGCAGATGGATGAATAGTCAATAACTTAGCAGATCCCAAAAGTCTGAACTCTAAGCCCACCAGGGACAAAGGAAAAAAGAACTTGATTTACACCCCAGAAACCTCAAAATGCTCACAAAAAGGTGGCAACAGCAGCCTCTGGAAGTAGAAAGAAAGACCCAGATAAAACCTGAAGCATTTGTTAAAAGAGCTATTAGGCTCCCCTGACCCCAGACCCCAGGCCCTGCTCTTGCATCTCAGTCACTGCCATTCTCTCGCCCTGGAAGGTCATTCTTCAGAGTGCGGTTAGCTGAGGGTCTCTGCAGAATGGGGTGCTAGGGAGCAGGCCAGGAGTGAACACAGGCACGCACAATGCTGAGATGCCCCCAGCCAAGCCCTCTCCCCTGTCTCAGTTCCCAGGGTGTTGAGAGATCTACACCTCCAAGCAGATTAGCAGGTCCTATATTGCAAATGTGATGGGCCCCACTCTAAGACCTACAGATCCCAGTATCTGCAGCTTTCAGAGGAAAAGCCCAACCAGACCAGTCAACAGTGAAGTCAACAGTGGCCCAGCCACGCCCAGGTGCTCAGAGCCTCCAGTCAGCATTTCTTCCCCTTTTAATCATGAGCAGATGGTCAAGGATTGCCAGACATCAGAGTACACAAATAACAAAACAAATGAGAAAAAGCAACTTGGGGAAAACAGAGACTAATCAGGGAGGAAAAAATGTGTATGAATGTCATCAGGAAGGTAAGAGAGGGTATTGTGTCCACAAAACAGTAACCAAAAATGACTTAGAAACATAAAATGGAATATTTAGGCAACAAAATACAAGAGCTCTTGGAATTTAAAAATAGAATAGCAAAAATAAAAACTTAATTGAAGTACTGAAATCTAAAGCCAAAGAGACCTCTCAGGAAGTGGAGCCAAAAAGACCAAAGAAAAGAAAAACAGAATGAAAAGATATTAGAAATGGCCCAGAAGGTCCAACATTAGAACAACAGGAGGGCCTGAATGAAGGACATCTCCTGGACCAGAGGATTCAAGTTTCTAGAGTGAAGGAGCTCATGGAGAGTATAACACAAAGCATGAAATTATACCCACACCTCAGGGCATCACTGTCAAATTTCAAAATATAATAATGCTGAAAACTTCTGATGGACGGGAAATACACGTATAGTACAGAAAGGACCAGGAATCAGAACTCTGTCATATAGATGAGTTCACGTTTTCTAGACTTTTATATCAATGGAATCCTGCATGATATACTCTCTTATAGTCTGGATTTTTCACTCAGCATAATCACTCTGAGATTCATCCATGTTGTTGCACACATCAATAGTTTGTTCATTTTTATCACTACGTAGAATTCCACTGTATGGATATGCCACCATCTGTGCATCCCTTCACCTACTGATGGAAATACGGATTGCATATACTTATTGACTGTGGATATAAATATTTTACATCAGTCATTGTAGCAGTCCTCAAACTTTTTAAACAGGGGGCCAGTTCACTGTCCCTCAGATCGTTGGAGGGCCGGACTATAGTTTAAAAAGAAAACTATGAACAAATTCCTATGCACACTGCACATATCTTATTTTGAAGTAAAAAAACAAAATGGGAACAAATACAATCACACTGCCTCATGTGCCTCGCAGGCCCTAGTATGAGGACCCCTGATAGGGTTTCATTTATCATGGGTCCATACCTGGGAATGGCTTAGCTGAGTCATATGGCAGTTGTGTTTAACTTTTTAAGAAACTGTCACACTGTCTTCCAAAGTAGTCAGACCGGATGTGAGGGTGATCTGGCTGTGACATCTGTCACCCCATTGATCACCAGGGTTGATTCGGCTGATCTGGCTGGCTAGGCGGGTGTCCCCTTCCTCCCTCACCTCTCCATGTGCGTCCCTCCCAAAGCTGCACGCTCAGTCGAAGAGGACGACCTTCCCCAATAGAGGAGGACCGTTCTTCGGTCAAGGGTATTCAAGTAACTGTGCTCCCCTGCTAGAACCTCCAAATAAGCTCCCAAGGTCCAAAGTAGTCAGACCATTTTACTTTTCACCAGCAGTGTATGGGGACTCTAGCTCTTTCAGCTCTTACCAAAATAAAAATGTACGCTGACATCTTCCCTGTGCTTCTCTCCCTGGCTTTACTAGAGAGGCAGAGCAGAGAAAGCAAACACCTAAGTTCAGTTACAGCTGATAATTCATCAAAAGTTGCTTCTACTTCACTCCTGCTCTAGGGCTGACTTAAAACTTGGCAAAAGACAGATGATTCCCCCCAGCAAATAGTAGGTACTCAATAAATATCTGTTAAGTAAATCAGGGAACAGACAGATGAGTAAATGAACTAAAGGATCACCTTATAAATGTCCCATTGGCCAGGGCAGGGGAGTCTAAGGGGGCTGAGAATAGGTCCAAGAAGTCTGGGACACCCACTCACCCCCAAAATAACACGCAAGGTCTATGGGCTTTAAGGCTATATGCACTTTTTAAATTCTCAGTGGAGTCCGTGACCCAGAAAAAAGTTAAGAATTACTTCCTAAGGCCTTCAAATGCTCTGATGAATAAAGAACATAAACAATTTTAATTTGCTTCCCATGGACAAGTTTCTGGCTTACAAGGATGGGGCCGGGGTCAGACTCTAAGGGCAGTCTCAGTGTCTACTCAGGAGGTCTCCCCGAGTCTGAGCCCACAGCAGAGCTGAGTTTACCATGTCTTCTGCTGCACAATTAACCTCCCCAGGCCACGGGCTCTAATGAAGCAAACCGAATAAGGATCCATCAGAGCCTCTCGGAGGGCCATTAATCCTCCCACAGCTGGCCAACAAGAGGACGCCAGAGGGAAGCGTGGAGCTCTCCCAAGGAAGGAACTGAACCTGGAGATAGTCATTTGTTCCCTTCAGGCCACTTCAGCCCCCAGGGGGTCTCATCTTCTGGGAAGAGTGGGGTGGGGTGGGGGGAGAATGTTGTGTTTCCCTGGGAGGTCAAAGCTGAGGAAGGGGGAGCCTGGCAGGAAAGAGGTCTGTGGCTAAACCTCACAGCCACTCTGCTCATGATAAATGGGGACCGTTTGGGTCTGGAATTTTCTTAGTTTCCATTAAATTCCATAATTACTGCGACTGCAAGAAATTACCCTGAGCTCTACACAATTCAAAATATAGACATATCAATCCAATCCGAAGACTCACACTATGTTCCCTTACGATTAAAATAAAGGCTGTGGAGCACAGAAACTGATAGATGGCTCTGTGGGATGTGCTCAGCCACCCTGAACATCCATTAGAGAGAAAAGGTACCCAGCCTGACTCCTCACCCTTAACCAGCCTAACAGAGCCTCAGCATCCTGAGATAATTCCTTGGAAACAGGACCGGGTGTTGGTGAACTGTCTGTACTCCCTAGACAGAGGCAGTTCAAAATAAGAGGGGCAGTCAGCAGTCCTGGCTGTCAGCAATCTCCCCTCCTGAAAATGAATCTGTCAGCACTCCCCTCTGCTGGAGAGGCAGGTAGGAATCGGGGTTAACTTTCTGGAAGGCACAACAAAAATGCACATCAAAAGTGATGTACAACAAATCACTCCAAAATTAGAGGCTTCAAACAACAAACTTTATCGCATAGCTTCTGTAGGTCAGAAACCCAGGGATAGCTTAGCATAGGACATCTGCCTCAAGGCCTCTGACAAGGCTGTCAGCAGGGCTGCGGTCTCATGTGAAGGTGCGGCTGTGGGGAATCTCTTCCAAGCTCACACGTTTGGTTGCCTAAAAGATTCATTTCCTTGCAGGACAATGGACCAAGAGCCTTGGTTCCTTGCATCTGTTGTCCAGATCTCCTTCAGTTCCTGCCATGTGGGCCTCATCCCAGGGCAGCTGACAACGTGGACCACAATTTTCCTCCAAGCAAATGAGAGAGCATTAACAAGACAAAAGTCACAGTTTTTTGCACACTAATCTTGAAAGCAGCATTCTGTCATCACATGCCACATTCTGGTCGTTAGAAGCAAGTCACTAGGTCACAGCCCACATTCAAGAGAAGGGGTTACACAAGCACAGGTGGAGGGTTATTGGGCGCCAATTTATAGGCATCCTACACACCCTTGAACA
The DNA here is from genome assembly GCA_963574355.1 of Loris lydekkerianus. Classification (NCBI taxonomy): domain Eukaryota; kingdom Metazoa; phylum Chordata; class Mammalia; order Primates; family Lorisidae; genus Loris; species Loris lydekkerianus. Next base: position 4,307 of record CAUYPK010092145.1, on the reverse strand, counting down.
CATTAACTCACTTATTAGAAAGTGCTCTAAAATAATCAGACAAGTACAAAGATGTGCAGTCAGCACTGCTGTTTAAGACAGCGTACAAGCAGAGTCCATGTGGCTGGCTGATTTGATTGCAGCTTATTCATATGACAGCACACCGTGCGGGCACAAACACGTGACATGGGACAGTATTGAGGTATGTTAGGCAACACTGGTGACAGAATATTAAGTTTAAAAAGCAGAACAGAAAATCATACACAATGTGATTCCAGTACAAACAAAAACATCTACTTTTTAACATTTTGGAGTGTCTCTAAGTAACAGGACTATGCATGTCTTTCATTTCCTTGTTTATACTTCCTTGTGTTTTCGTAATTTTCTATAATAAATATGTACTACTTTTATAATCAGAAAAGAGGCTACTTTTTATTAAAGAGTTGCCTTCCTTCATTGGTGGTAGTGTTAAGCTTTCCTCTACCTACTTAAATGACAAAATAAGGTGAAAAGATGGATGCCAATCCAGCCTCCTTACATGAGAGAGAGCAGAGGATGGGGCCTCAGGCACTGATCTTCCATACCAGGTCACTGTGTGTGGCCAACACTAGCCCCAAGAGCACACAGCTGCACAAGCAGACATGCCTCGGGGTAACTTAAAAAAAAGGTGTCCCTAGAGTGTTTATCACAGCTCAATTCACAATTGCCAAGATGTGGAAACAATCCAAGTGCCCATCAACACACAGAATGAATAAATTAGATGTATACCATGGAACATTATTCAGCAAGAAAGAAAGCTGGACACTGTACATCTTTTGTATTTACCTGAAGGAATCTGGAGAACGTCCTCCTAAGTAAAGTATCACAAGAACGGAAAAGCAAGTATCCAATGTACTCAATACTCATACGAAACTAGTAGATGAACAACTACAGGCCGGCAGGAGAGAAAAACACAGTTAAATTCAAGAAGAGGGGAGATGGGAGGCTGAGGCAAGAGAATCACTTAAGTCTAAGAGTTGGAGGTTGCTGTGAGCTGTGATGTCACAGCACTCTACTGAGGGCTACATAGTGAGACTCTGTCTCGGAAGAAAAAAAAAAAAAAAAGCAGGGAAGGGGAGAAGAGAGGGAGGTCAGTGTGTTCTCACCTAACCAGCACAATGACGTAGGGGTATATGGCACACCTCCTGGGTGAAGGGCTCAACTAGAACTTGCACTTTACCTAAGAAATGCAAACAGTGTAACCTAATCTATACACCCTCATATTACTCTGAAATCTTAAAAAAAGAAAACAGGTGCCCTCTCTGGACAGACACTGTCCCAATCCTGGATGTACAGCTTGGCCAGCAGTGCAAGGGCGAGATACTGTCCCCGTTCCCCTCTTCACCGAGGCTTTCCATCTACCTGGGAGATTCACAGCTAGACGGCCTCAGGCCCTGAGTGGGAGGCGCAGGTGGACAAATTCTGAGCTCACACGTCACATCCCCACAGCCCACTGGACCCCACTCCTGCCCGCAGCAGTTTATACAGCCACCACTTTATAAACAGGACATTCCTGCCAAGGAGCTGACCCCAGGCCAAAGACCCAGGAAGGAGGAAGGAGGGGGTCTCAGGCTGGGAGATGAGTCTCCTGGGTCCTGCACCTGGGCTCTGGATTCTGAGAAACCCATCAGCATCTGACCTCAGATGACAATCCTGGCTGCAGAGTCCTGCTTATCACCCTACCACGTGTCCAGCTGTCTGCGGGACAGAGGGCAAATTGCAAATGAGCAGGCAGGTCAGGTGCTCAGAGCGGGGCCTGGCGTGCCCTGAGTGTGCGTCCGCACCTCTGGGCCAGGCGCAGCGTGAGCCTTTCATGCCTGTCATTTCAGGCTCCTCCTCGACCGGCATTATTAGCCCCTATTTGTCTGTGAGAAGCCTTAGCCTCAAGAACGGCCATGAATTGTAGAAAACCACACGGCCAAGAAGGCCAGGGCAGGGTTGGGGGTTGAACCTTGTCCGATTACTCCACGGAGCCTCCTCGTGTTTGTCGCAAAGGGTGAAGAGGCAAACTAGAAACGTGGCTGTGGCTGGGAAGCCCGTGCGTTTTGTTTAATTTGTGAATGACGTGGAAAAATTCAAAGAGCAGGCCTGCCCGGATGGAAAATCCCGCTGGCTGTGTGTCCAGAGAGCGCTGAGGAGGCCAACCTGACCAGCAGGGCACAGAGACCTGAGACTGGTCCTGCTGTCACTGACAAAAAGAACTGCTGGCAAAACCCCTCTGTGGCTCCAGGCCTGCAACCTGAACTCTCGGTTTAGGGAGACAGGAAAGTTCCCCTCAACAGAAGGAGTGGCTCTTGGGACACATAGCTGCCTTGGTACGGCCGAGCCACTCTCCTGGCCACTCCAGACTTGCCCTGTCCACAGGAAGAGCTGCCAAACCTCCTGGGACGCAGACCCTGGCACAGAAGAGCCATGGCCTGGCCGGGGCAGAGGCTAGCATCGCTCCTGTGGGCAGGGCAGGCACTGGTAGGGGCTCTACAGGAATGGAGAGGATGCTCAGGGACAAGGAAAATCGCCTAGTGATCCAGCGAGCATGGCAAGAGGAGAATCACCTGCCCTTCACACCAGCCTTCAAGGTCACCTCCCAAAAGGTGCAGCTCTCAGGACCCCCAGACGTGCACTGGGCCGGGAACACCCACAGCTACAGCCGTCTCACCAGGGGCCTGGGGTAGGCGGCGGGTAGGCAGGTGCAGCTCTCAAAGGGCAGACACGTTAGGTGCTTCTGCGGACATCCCATTTACCTTGCCACGGCCCTGAGAAGGGGGCCTTGTGTTCTCCCCATTTTCTAGAAGACGCCTGAGGCCACACAGCCTGTGAGATTGGGCTTAAATACAGGGCTCTGAGAGACACCTCTTCCCAGAAAATCCATTGCTCCATTCTGAAGGGGGATAACCTTCACATACACTGGACCTGCCCTGGAAACAGTCTGCACAGGCCCCCTCACCCTGCCAGGCTCTAGCCTGTTTTCTGGTGGGGAGGCCCACCACCAAGTCATGGACTCCAGCAAAGTCTACAGCAGCAGGCCCTCCAGGGGTCCCAGCTTACAGGTGCCAGGCACCAGCACTAGCATCACTCAGAGCCAAGTACACTAAACCCATCCTCCAGCTGAGGAAATGAGGCCGGAAGCCATAACCTGAGCTTCCACACACACTCCGCTCGGCCCTCCTCCCTTTCACCTCCAGGTTAGGAAAGGTAACTTCAAGCCGGTTTTCTCAGGCAACTGCCTGTGGCCAGTTATAATAATGCTGTGTCCTGAGGTCTTGGTGAGAGTAGCTAATGGGACATGAGCCTCATTTGATGAACCCTGAACTTGCTAAATGCCTTCTGAGCCCTCCCATGGAATTCGAACTAGGAGGCTGATTGTAGTGAGCTGAGAAGGGTGCTATGGTAGCACTCAGAGCCTGGTTCCAGCTCTTGAAGTCACACAGGGACTCCCTAAGGGTAACCTAGCATGGGCTGCTGGGCTGCTTCCCATACAGGTTTGCTGTACATCCCGTGACAACCCTCTGAAGTAGGTACTATCACGAGTCCCATTTTACATGCAAAGAAACTGAGCTGTAAACAGGGGCCCGGCCACTGGCCTGGGGAACTCAGGAGGCCAGGACAGGACCCCCAGCATCAGAGCCTGTGGATAGAAGCCCTGGGCTTCCTGGTGTCCTCAGACCTGAGTCAATGAAACTCGAAAAGTGACCAGCTGCCTGACAGTCCACTGCCGAACAGTCCACAGCCAGTGGTGAACAAGCTGGCTCAGGACCCACAGTCACTCCTGGATGAAGATCACAGGGTTCAACCAGAGAGTAAGAGGCACAAGGGCACTAACAGCACGGCCTTGGCAAAGAACACAATGTCCACTTATGACCCCTCATTGTAGCCCCCTCAAAGGAAGCTGAAACCACGAATGGCTCCAGGTAAGCTATGACCCCTCCTCGCCCTGGCTGGCCTTGGAGAGCAAAAACAGATCACTCTCTCAGAGAGCTCTGGGAAAACCAATATTCATCTTATATGGATCCCTGAAAGTGATGAAGTGGCTTCACAAGGCACAGAGTCTCTTCTCCATGAGATTATGAAGGAGACACTTCAAGACATGCCAAGAGATTCTGAAATTCAGATAGCAGACAGTTTCAGAACTCCAGCACAACTCAACCCAAATAAGACATTCCCCAGACACATCATAATCAATTTCACTAAAGTTAATAGGAAGGAGAAAATTCTGAAAGCTGCCAGATGAAAGAAAACCATTACCTACAAGGGGAAGAATATTAGAATAACTGCAGATCTCTCTGCTGAAA